>JAVCKZ010084933.1:0-25688 GCA_034780755.1 Lepetodrilus elevatus
ATTATTAGAACTATTGGAGACTCCGTGCAATAATATTGGAGAGCACACCAAACTATTGGCGAGTTAATTTGTTTTAACTATGTATATAGAAGAGCTGAGAATTATGTATGGCTTGAACTCTCACGATTTGTTTTGGTTATATATTTGAGTTCAAACAAATGGCCGTTTGTTTTGCGTTTGCGGTTGCCAAGATGAAGACGTTAACGTGATTGAATAGAACTTGTAATAAGATATGTTTCGTTTGCTTAAAAATGAATTTATTTTTTATTCTTTACTAATCTGACTTTGAGCTTTCCAGTGTCTGTGTCTTTGTGATGTACCATCTTCGGTTCTTTTGTAATGGAGACGACATCGACTGTTCTCTTGATTTCTGGACATATTTGTGTTCTTCTTCTATTGTTTTGGTACACATGATGGATAACAACCCAAAGACCCAGAAATCAACAAAAACGATGAATGCCACACATATATTTATGACCATTACAGAGAAGATGTTCTCATATTTCATAATAACTCCAAAGGCCCAGAAAGGACACGATATTCCCATCTTGCATAATAACCCAACGGCCAAGAAACAAAAAAAAAACTATACATTTATTTAGAGGATATTCCCATATTTCAAAATAACCCAAATGTCCAGAAATCAACAACAACAATCAACAACCACCACCCAGGTATCATTTCTCAAAGCTCTCTTATCTACTACGAGACCATAATGACTCTAAAAGGATAGAAGAGCTTCGATTAAAACGATACCCTGTACATTTATCACCATAATGGCGATATTATTAGGCCTATACCCATAAAAAGGTGGGGCTCTATAAGGATAGAAGAGCTTCGATTAAAACGATACCCTGTACACACATCACCATATTGGTGACACTATTAGGCCTACCCATAAGAAGGTGGGGCTCTATAAGAATAGAATTAGAAGAGCTTCGATAAACGATACCCTGTACATTTATCACCATAATGGATATAGTATTAGGCCTACCCATAAAAATGTGGGGCTCTTAAAGGGTCCAGTTTAATCCCGGGCATCAATGACGAGCCCATTGTCCTTACACGAGCTATACAAACACCGCCAGGATTCCCAGTCGCTACAGGTAGCCTCACGAGACCGTTGTACATGCTGTCGCTTGGAGATGGGCGATTTAAGCTTCAAATCATTGCGATTTATGCATTATGCGACCACAATCAACGATCACTAGCACAGCAATCAACGAACTCTCGCACGTAAATACGCGTGATTGCGAGATGGTGTACACACACAATTAGGAAACCTTTATGTTGAGCACATCCGCGATTGGGAAAAACCTTCGATTACAAAGTTCAGAATATCGGAAGACGACGACACTTTGGGCATTCCTTAATTGCTCTTATTATATCACAAACTTCAGAACGTGCATATGTGATAAATTATTAAACTTGAAAATGTTTATTTTTTCTATGAAGTCAGGAATTGGTCTAGGGTATCGTTTCTCAAAGCTTTCATATCCACTATGAGACCTTCGAGATCTTGTAAGTAACGTAAGTAAGGTGCTGGGTATAGTTTTTCAAAGCTTTCATCATACAGCTCTCGTAAGTGCCTTGGGAATCCTTTCTCGAAGCTCTCATATCTAATATGAGATCTTAGAGCTGCCTGGATATCATTTCTCAAAGTGTTCCTATCTAATACGAGACCATAGAGCTCTCGTAAATGCATGTGTATCGTTTCTCTAAGCTTTCAGTTCCACTATGAACTCGCATTGCCTGGATATCGTCTCTCGAAGCTCTCATATCCACTATGAGACCATCATGCGCTTAGTATCCGATCACTACGTATACGTAGAAGAGATCGCTATGAGAACTCTATAGTATAGATAGTACTCTACGTCTACTAGAAACGACACACTGTCACTGATCGCTATTATGAGAGATCGCTATTTTGAGAGATCGCTATTATGAGAGATCGCTATTATGAGAGATCGCTATTATGAGAGATCGCTAGTAGAGTGCAATGGTCTGTTAGTTACAGTTAGTAGATACGAGAACTTCCTGAAACGATGCCCATAAGATCAAGCCATTGTAGGACATCCTCGAAACACGGGCTCGGGGATTGCTCTTTCATACGTTACGGTCCCCAGTAGCGTATCTTTTAGGACACACTGGCACTATAATATACTAGTAATAGAGGATGTGTTGAATTGGGGTTATTGATATAAATTATGATAAAAAAAAACATGCATTTTCTTTTAATTAGCAAGTTCTGCTAAATATAGGATTACTATTGGCATTCTGGTCAAAGCATTGGTATATTCTGCGTTCATACATATCTCGTGTATAGTATACTTTACTAACGATCAAACTAAACATGTCCAATTCACTTAAAATCCATATATATCGATATATGTTCCTATAGTTTTACACGTTGGCAATATTCTGATCAAAGCATTGTCCTATTCTACGTTCTATACATATCTCGTGTACTTGGTTATAGCATATACTTTACTAACGATCAAGCTAAACGTCTGCAATGCACTTGGGATCCATATCATTTGTGCACACACATTACCAATAGTGTCATATTCTACGTTCTCTGCATCTCGTATACTGGGTTATCGCATACTTTACTAACGATCACACTAGACAATATCACGTACAATGCACTTCAGTATTGTGATCCATACATCCTATATTTACCCCACATTACCAATATTGGCATTCTGATCAAAGCATTGTTTCTCTATAGTTTTCTACATATCTCTTGTACCAGCGGACTTTACCAACGATCATACCAAAAACTCCGACGGTGCACTTACGAGCTATCCTTTATTTAACACACATTACCAATATTGGCATTCCTGGTCAAATCATTGTGTAACTGCATGTGCGAGCACAGGTTATTCCTTCAATGGGACCCGTGCTGGTATGGGGTGAATGGGCAGGTACATATGCTGACGGTGTAATGTGTGTGTCAGTTTGTAATCGATATAATATGAGCAGCGGCATCTCTCTCTCCGGAGTCTCTTCTCGTTCACCAGCTGTTGTAGGAGCTTGAGCTTCTGGACGAGATCACAGCGGGGCACCAGTCTCTTCAGCAGCACCACGATTTCTTGAGATGCTCCTCAGCGACGGGCATAGCTCTCCAGACTGACTCCTATAACAGCTGACCACGCAAGACTTTGCTGATCACGTGACTGTCCCGGGGGGTCTGGGGCCTCCTCCGCGAGTAATATTTGTAACACAGGCGGACTTCGACTTCGCCTTCGCCTTCGGAGTCTGGGCTAATAATCCAGAGCGTCCACCGGACTTTTCTCTACACACGACGTACACAGTATTGATCGTCACGTGACGCGGATGTTTACAACAAGGCACGTGGAGCTCTATGCCCCTATTGATACGTTGTAGTGTTTGTGGTTGGTTTACTTGTTGAGTCGACGGTTCTGTCCGTGCGTTCGTTCGTTCGTTCACTTGCAAGGCCGCTCCAGGCCCTCAGTTTTAAAAGACAGTGTCAGGCATTTTGGAAGAGCTAGGCCCAGGCTAGCAGGATCTTGCATCATGGAGGAGGAGAGCGACATGCTTCCTCAGGCTCCCATTGTCGTGGACGAAACGGAGACCGTCAGCTTCGAGCAGAAAGTGGAGGATACAAAACCCGACTGTGACGAGGAAGAAGCGGAGGGCGTGCCAGTAGGGGAAGGTGGGTTATTTTGATTTTCCACCAAAAACGCAGCAGACGACAGTTCTCGCAGACAGACTCTTGACGGACGGGGAATTATTGGATGAAAGAACGTCGCGATCGTAAATGCCAATTTTCTGATTTACTGGCAACGGAAACTGGTTGGAAAATTAGCCTTGTTCGTCGCTTCAAGAATTATCATAAAATATTTACCGCTGAGCGTTCAAAAGGGTTCTCATTTGACTTGCATGCATATCTATGGAAAGCAGCAACGTCAAATATAATGAAATTGCGGTTTATCATTAGAAGTCAGTTTTCTCTTTTACAACTGAATTAATTTTTAATGGTGATTATATATATACGGTAGCTCGAAGATATTGACGTAAAGCTTTCATCAAAGGAAAATCAGAGCTGGTCAATGCTTTACCAATGGAGCTAAGGCGTTATTCAATACTACGACCATAGTAGGTTGGGGTTGGGGTAGGGGTAATGGTGGTTCATAATCAAGGCGTGGAGTGCTTATAGACAGCAGACACGCAGCTCTGGGGGGTGTCCAAAGGTTTAACAGGCATCGCCCATCACTCAGATACAGCGTCTAAACGTTACCCTGGCAGCAGCCGACCTCACCCCCGGTATAACGCTGCAACCGTTTCGTTATAGCACTTCCCGTCCCATGGAATATCGTATTGTATTTCTCGGTATTCAAGGCTAGAGTCGACCTCTCTCATTACGAGTGGCAGCGTCCTGCTCCGGTAACTCCCGTGCATCATACGGGTCACGCACAGACAGAAGCGAAATCGGTACTTCCTCAATGGTAAACCGTGAATCCCCATACCGGTTCTTGCCTGACCCCCCGCGGTCATAAATGTCAGCACCGGCGGAATATTATGAGATGCTTAAGATACGTGATGACGTCTCTAGGTTCCATTTTGGAACCAATGTAATTTGATATGAATTTTAAAGCGTATGGGACTTGCGTTAATAAATGTACGCACATCATAAGAAAGAGAATTGGACATATTACTGATCCTTGTCATATCACCTCGCTGCATAATTTGAAATTGTCATTTCTTTTACTTATTTTGGGGAGTATCAAATGCTGTCTGTGGTATTTATTACACGTGCATTAGTTCATGACTTCTTTGATAAACTTTGTGGTGGTTGTGTCTACTAGTACTAGTACGTGGTGTGTACGTGTACGTGGAGAGGATTTGTAAAGGGGTGGGGTGAGGCAGGATGTGTTATTGGACGGTTAGGGCTCATCTGCTGTGTCGGCCGGTATCTTCGGGTATTGATGCTGGTGTAGACTATAATAATAGGTATATTATCCTTGCCTGGCTTATCTTCACCCGGCATGTGTTGTGTCTATTACCAGTAAACACTGATTGCAAGACAGGTTTCAATGTCTCGTCATCATCTGCAAGCATAATGGAAACACTTGCGGTATATGTATCTAAGTTACTCCTACTCCTACTCCTCCTCCTATTACTACTACTACTACCACTACTACTACTACTACTACTACTACTACTACTACTACTACTACTACTACTACTACTACTACTACTACTACTACTACTAATACCACTACTACTACTATTACGACGACTACTAACCACCACCACCACCACCACCACCACTAACACCACCCATCCCATCCAGCCGGTTATGGAAATATTTCAAACAACACAAAGAATTGAGTCACATAATAATTTCTTTGGCGTTAAAATTACTGGCATTTCCTAGTTTTGGCAAGACCCCGATATCAAGTTTCGTCCTGGGAGTTTAATTTCTATTCCCTTGTGGCAAGTGTTCGGAAGTTCACCCCAAGGGAGTTAGCTCGTGTGAGGGAGGGAGGGGAGATTTAGGGGGGGGGGGGTATCCACAGGGGTCTGTATGGACAGAGATTGGGAGGGGGTGAGGCCCTCTGTTAGCTGTTAGGGCCAGTAGCCTGTAGGGACAAGGAAAACGGGGTAAATCCATTATCTAACAGCCGCTACCGTATGTTGTGTGCCAGGGATCGTTTAGATTGACTCGGTATCAGAAAGGTCAACTAGGACTATCAGGAGCTTTGTTTGTAGGGAAAGTATCGCAAGGCAAACGTCTATTAATATTAAAACTAATATACAATCATAACTGTTGACTGAAGCAGATAAATGCTTAAATATAGAAGATATCAGTCCAGACAGAGATAGTTAACACTTTAGCCAGAGATAGTTATCGCTTCAGTCAGAGATAATTAATACTGTGTTTAAACGGATATAATTAAATACTTGAATCGGATATAATTTGAACTCGAATTAGAGATACTTGTTGCTTGAAACAGATACGATAAATACTTGAATAAGGAATAATTAATACTTGAATCAGGTATAATTGGATACTTAAATCTGAAGTTATTTTAACTCGGAATCAGAGATAGGTGTTGCTTTAAACAGATACCTGAATAATGTTTCATTAATCATGTTAATACTTGAAACAGGCATAATTGAATATTTGAATCAGAGATACTTGAAACATACCGCTTAAAACGTTACATATACAGCAATAAATACTTGAATACGGTTAGCTTACCTAACCTTTCCTGCTGACCACAAGAGACTATATATAAACTTGAATGACATACTGATATATGTATCTAATTAAATAAGGGCCTGTTTGAATCAGGTATAGTTGTCTATTTAAATCAGAAATATTAAAAAATCTAATAAACCGAGTTAATTAAACATGTGTCGGAGTTAATTAATATTTTAAATGACCGATAATTTACCATCAAAGTAAAGCTCAATAAGAGAATAAATTGCCAATCATATGCTAGCTTACACATAGCGTTCTAAAATAGGCCTGCTTCTATTTCCTACCATAAATCAACCGACGCATTAAAAATTAAAACTTCACTATCGCAAATTTGTCATTTGAAGTATTTTCAAAAAATTAGTCACGACCAAACTATCCGATGGCATTCTGCGGTATTTCCTGGAAGAAGATTTCAGAATGCAACGCTGCGTGATATTGGAATTCAATATGTCTGGAATAAGATAACGTCTGTTTTTCTCATTCTGAAATTTGCCGCTTCACACTAAAAGCGACACGGCGCTTACTGGCGCCGAATTCTGATTACTAAACTCACTGTAGATTCCAAGCAGTGAGTGTTAAAGAAGGTGAGCGCTAAGGTAGCTATTGGAAGGGATTATGTAGGTGTTTATGCGCAGCGCAGAGAACCATCTGTCTTTAGCATGCCTATTACAGATCTGAAAGGTTTGCATTAAAACTGCAGATGACAAATCGTTAGTAAAGCTAGACAAGATAGAATACATTTCAATCACGACATTGGTGTTCACTGCGTTTCACGAAAGGGTTGTTTCAGGTAAAGATCTAAGTCATTTCATCATTGAAACTTGTCCAAAGACATTTCGTGGCATTTTGGCGTTCACTTCAATTCACAAAAGGGTCGTACCGTACCGTACAGTAATGGCAGTACGGTATAACTCTAAGATAATAACAATATTTCCAACCTTACACCATTGCCAAGGCTGTAGACACGGTTACCTTAGAGTTTCGCCATTTAGCACAAGGGGCATTGGCCCCGAGATCACGAAACATTTTATTACGATTTCATGATCAACTCTGATAGTATTCTTTCCATCACAAATACTCATATACAATTTGAGCTTGGGCATGCAATCATTCTTGAAACGTTTCCTAATCTCAGAGTCTGGAGTGGTTCTTCGTTCCACGAAGCTGATGTGATGAGAAGATGAGAACAGAACCTTTATGCACTCGGGCAGAGAAATTGATCTGAAACTTACATGAATAAAGGGGAACACACGGCTGTAAGGCGAAAGAAGAGTTAGCTATATAGGGATTTAATACACTTAGAACTCATAAAACTACAACTGTCCGCCTCAAGTAAATATTTGAAGAAACTGGAGGTCGTCAGATCCACCATTTCACAAACCGCGATATTTAGCAGGGATCGTAAATATATGTCTTGGCCGTTATGTCAGATGTATAACTGCATCTGAAAGTGTATTACACGTATGAGCTCCTAAGGAGGTGTATTAAAAACTACTCTTGAGATGTGTCCTATGCTCAGGAGGTGTACTAGATATAGGTGTATGATGTTCTCTTGAAGTGTATTGTATATGTATTCTCTTTTGTTTAGGTATGTGAACTACCCTTGAGGTGTATGTGTATTACCTACCCTTGAGGTGTATTAATTACCCTTAAGGTGTATGTGTATTAACTACCATTGAGGTGTATTAATTACCCTTGAGATGTATAAACCACCCTTGAGGTGTATGAACCACCCTTGAGGTGTATGTGTATTAACTACCATTGAGGTGTATTAATTACCCTTGAGGTGTATGATCTACCCTTGAGGTGTATTAACTACCATTGAGGTGTATTAATTACCCGTGAGGTGTACTAACTACCCTTGAATTACCATTGAGGTGTTATGATTGACTCTGGGGATGTATGAATTACCATTGAGGTGTATGAACTACTCTGGGGGTGTATTGGGTGCATTGGGTACATTAGGTGTACGACTTACTCTGGAAATATATTAGATTAACATATGTTCGAGCATGAGCATAAAAAAATGAACTTACATTTAAATCCTATTAACTAAACACAGCCTGCGCAAGTTAAAACTATATATCATAAAAAGCAGACAACGTTTCCATGTATGTTTACTGTTTTTGTGAATTTAATTTTATAAATTTTTCATCTGTTCCTTATCTTTTCGCGTTGTCTGACTGCCAGTGCTAGTAAGCTCCATTGCAGATACGTCGAAATCTGGTTTGGCTCAAATATTATCAAGGTCCAATACTGCCCCGTCTGTCTGCATTGCAAGCAAATACAGCATAAATATGTCAGCAAATTATAAGATTACATCCTGGTAGCGGACAGATCATTGGCATCGGAACTAATAAAATTATATCAGCAATCCTAAATATTATACGTATTAGGTTATTATCAAGTATACAGGAAACATGACAATTAATCATTGCAGTACAATATTAAATATATATTGTAACGAAACCCGTTGATATCCTTTTGACAGGAAAGTATTAAAACTGCATCGTTTTACAACTGTGAATGTATAATTATTTATGAGTTGGAATTTAGGAGAATGCAATGGAATCGTTTTAAATACAGTAGCCCACAACTTCCTGGTGGTTTTTTTAAATTGTGTATGTTAAGAATATTTGCGTCCGGGTTCCCATGCTTCCATTGTGTTTTTATGTGGGATACCAATCACTAAGATTACGAAACGATTTTGAATAGGATTGCATGCTCAACAAAGTTTTGTTCACAAATCCCAATATAAAATGTGACTTTGTGCATGAAATCGTACTCACAAAGTCTCGTAATCTCTGGTCCGGGATGGGATATTTCTCTTATATTTTATTTTGAATATATTGGAATTACATATATTATAGTGGCCTATAAATATAACTTCCAAATCCCACGTATATGGTACCAACTGCTTCTGGACATACGTTGCTACACGTTGTTAAACTGGGCTCCTGCCTACTGCCAAACAGTAAGTGGCAAGCTACAGGCTCTGCGCGCACAACAAAGGAACCAGTCAAGTCGGTAACATCCGGAACCTTGGTGACGTTCCCTGGGCATTTGGCTTGAAATATCCTTGTGCCCATCAAAGACTTCTACATCCGATTAGCTAGAGGGAGTTCTATAGTTTGCTGGACATGCTATCAACAATACTGTTGAATATTTGATGCACCTAGGAGCTGTACACTGTTTACAATGTCCTGCCGGGAAGATAAATTGGACCTTTGGCGCAATGACATGCACAGTAGTTTTAATGGTCTTGACTTGGTTCTGATATAGATTAGTCTTTCTGAAATTCTGAAGATAAATTTAGCAAATAAAATTAAATGATTCTAGTTTAGAATTATTCAATCTATAATCATAAAATTGTAAAATTATAAAATATAAAATAAAAGTTTGCCTTCAGTAAATTATGTCTAATATCCATTAACGTTCATGATGCTACCACGTTTTCTTGTTCATATCCGTATGTCTTTGACGAAACGTTGATTAAAATAGTTTGATGAAGGAACCGCTATGTTTCTTATTTTATATTTATTAATTTAGAACCAAAGGATTTCAGAAAGTACTATATTTCGTATAGCATTATCTTCAACCATCGTCATTTTTCATGTATGTTTGCTAATAAATTCACATATGTAAATTTAACATACTAGTAGCTTACAGATATAATATATATATATATATTTGGAAACGTGAATACTTTATACCTACAGGCTATTAGTCAATATCTCATCCAAGTACAACAATACATTAAGTATATTGAAAACCTCCGAATCCTAAAATATTGCTGATTAAGGTTTGTCATCATAATATTATGACAGTTGGATATTCCATTAACGCATATAACTATCAAAACAAATTAGCAAAGTTCATCCATACATGGAACGATTAACCAATGACTATTATCGATTTTTCTTGTAATGACCTGCTATTATTCAAGTGGAACCTAATAACGTTAATTCATCCTCTGTCATTAGTGACTAGACTAGAACCAAGTACTGGCTCACTGGTGTGCACGAGTGCAGCTCCATCATGCGTAGAACACCAAGAAAGTAATAACACAAAGACTAGATTGATTAAACAAATTATCTCAGTTTATTTATATACTGCCATACTCGCGAGGCCATTGCACTGTGGTACAATTAATAAGCATCTTTATTTGTTTCCAGAAATTGTATTTATTTATTTTTTATTTATTTTATTTTATTATTATTTTTATTTATTTTCCTAATTTTATTTTAAGTTGATGTTTAGAGCCGCTTTATATTTATATTTCACGTATATCATGGCTTAACAGTTCAAGGCAGGAGGAAACCCGCAAAATCCGTAGCGGTTTAAAGATAAATTTGAAAAAGAGATTTTAACGAATTCAGAGATGCCATTTTACCTTCGAATGATCATTCATTCCAGCAGCGAATCTATATTATCAACGCAGACAGACATCGTATTATGTATGCCAATATGCAGGAAGAACCCTTGATTATACATCAAAATAGGAAGCCTGTCTATGGAATGCGGGGAGCTCTAGATGAAAGGAATTTCGCCATCACCTTTGCAATTTTCGTCGACAGATGTTATTATATAGTAACCTATTGCTTATTACCTAGCGAGCGAGTGAGTGCGAGAAAACCTGAGAGTGGGGCTTTAACGCGAGTGTCGCTGGAGTATTCCAGCGATTTCGCAGCGGCGATGTTAATTCCTACAATAGTATAGTTTCCATTGGTATGAGACCTCATGATTTCCGACTTTGTTTTATTAATCAAGGCTGATACTTAAGGCTATATACAACGTATATAGAGAAAAATATATAGGCTATATTATATAGAATATATGGTTTTAATCCATGGCGAGAATATATGTGGATTAACGATAGATGGTGCAATCCAGCTATTAATTAATGACGACGACAGTATGTGTATAAAGGCGTTGAGAAGGTCACATAAGTGCGCACTGATCCATTGACCTCGGAACTATTGAGGATTGCACTTTTAGCACGCTCCGTATGGATTGCAGCGAGATCTATAAATACTATTTAAAAAATATGGTTTGCAGAATTGCGTTTTAGACCCGCTTTCAAGATTATTTCGGTAATATCACGGCTTGCATGTTTTGAAAAGAAAACACGGACGCTTTCACTACACGTATATCAAACAAGAACGAAATTACAAACATACTGAGCGTATTTAAAAAGTGAGCTCGTGGGTATGCGATCATAACACAGCGAGCTGTTGACGTTATTGAACGCTGACCGATAATTCCTTAAACGTAGACCGCCCTTTTGATTCAGAGATAGAGGAGGAAGGGGGTGGCGTGTGGATGTGTGTGTGTGTGTGTGTGTGTGTGTGTGTGTGTGTGTGTGTGTGTGTGTGTGTGTGTGTAGGGGAGGGGGGGGTGGTAGTCCGATGTGGAGGTCAGAGTGCTCAAGGTGACCCCACAAAAACGAGTGCTTGTCAACATTCGTGGATATGTATTGTTACAAATAATACTTGCTATCGTTACACAGCATGTGCTTGTTCAAAGTGTATGGACCAGAGTCGATATATAGACACAGGGCGCATCTTTTTTTGTAAACAAACCAACAGGGGAGCATCCGCCCAGATGAAAACTAATTTGTCCAAGATGTGATTTTTATTGTTGTATTGTGTGTAGTCTTATTTTATGTTAGGGCTACTTATACCAGTATTCTGAAAGGGTTGCAGCGCTTGCTGACGTGTGTCATCAAATTGGGTTCGAACCCTAATGATTACGGGCATAGATACGCGATGTGTGTGTCAGTAGGCTACATAGCCTATAAACTCCCTTCTATTCTAGTTAGTATATGCACAAGAACAAAGCGGATACGTACTATATATACCATACATTTTAAGGGCGCCCCGTCTTTTAACTTTTAAGGAACATCTTGCCTAGGTCGCGTGACTACATATATGCCTACTGCATGAGAGATGTTTTTGAAGAAAGGACTCGACATGTCATATGACTGAGTATGAGTTCAAATCAGATGAAAGTAAATATACTATGATGATATATCATTTCATGTTTTTCCTAATAGTATGGTATAAGGTTTTAGACATTTAGGTGATCGTATACTAGTATGCGTTTCAATCCGTCTTGACTCTTGCCTACTTACGAACTTACGAACTTCTTAGCCTAATAATAGTCTATAAGAAGAGTTCATAGCCATAGGCCTACTATACGAATAGTTAAGAACTGTTGGAAGTTCGTAAGAATGATTCGAGAATAGGTCCCATGGTCTGCCTTCTGTAAAATTATAATTGATACCTGCAAACTGCAACACGTATACCTCGATTTCATAGTATGTATTGTATAGCAATGCCACGACTCTTCCTGTAAGCGTCTTGTGCTGTTGTATACAAAACACTAGAGTGAATAACGTTCAGTCAACTCAAATGCGTTTTTAATGTGATGCAAAACATGAGCACAAATACCGCCCTCGTCATTAGGCCTATGTTTATTACCGTGGTGCGTCTATTCCTTAAGGGCAAGAGATTTATGCTAATCTGATGTATTATTACGTCCATATTTGCCATCAAACTCCACGGGGGTATTATATTATAACGCAAAGGAAACCATATAGCATACATTTGCCGTAGAAGAAGGTCCCACGGGGTGTGTGTGTGATATTACCCTTCGATCAAATAATCTGATTCCATAAATCAGCTTCTCCCGTGAGTACCCTGTTTTCGTGCCGTGCTGATATGTACCTGACAGAAAACACACGGAATTGCATTCCGCTTCATGTGACCTTTCCGGAGTTTCCCGCCTGGAACCACCATGGAACCAACCACGTGCCCATCCCAACTTACACCAGCCATACATACCTAACCTTCATTACGGTTTCTATCTATTATTTCCATCTGCTGAAGCATTGTTGTGTATACATCGTGCTACACCAGCGGCAGGATTATAGATCTGATTGTGTGACCGAGCACTGGATCGTGTACTGAATGTCAGACACACTGTGTTCATGCATGAACTGTATTTTAGAGGCCTGAAAAGGATGCTCATACACCGGGGGTATTTGCCAGGACGCTTGGTGCTTAATGACCATTAATTACAAATAATTGTTACGGGCAAATACCACAGAGCTATCACCGATTCATAGTGTGGTGTGTGTTGCCAGAAACGAGAAGGTTTTTTCTCCCCATTTCCACGGAGGATGCTTATAACAGTGTTGCAGTGCTTCGACGACTATATAGTCAGTAGCTGAACTTGCAACATCCGGTATCTGAAGCGTTCGACCTCCTACTCGGATATATAACCGTGTCGTTGTCAAGTTGACCATGTCGGCAGAGTATTCAGGTTTGTGAATATACTTCCGCCACTCGGGGATTGTAGACGGGGGCTGGGCGAGTGAGTACAGCCATATTGATGTGCATTGACATACAGGTGCATCAACATTGTATCTGTATATTTATAGTCTACTGTAGCTGCAACGTAAGGTGGTTTGCGTGCAAATCGTTATCAGAGATTAGCACTTAGTGGTCACTAATTTATTACGTGTCTGTAATTCCTGAGGGGGTTAGGCCAAGGAAGTGTTCTAGTGCTGTATCTGTTGGTAAGGATGTAGACAGGGATGCATTAGCATACGGGATAGGTTTGTTCATTTTGCTGTTGCTGATGCTGTATAACATCCGTGACACTGTTGCCATGACAGGCATAATTAACTTTACTGAAATTGCATTGCATAGCATTGTTCTTTGCCTCGACGGAATTACAACACAGTGTTTAAGCTCTGTCTGTGTTGGGACTACATCGAGTCGCAGGGTTCGGTTATTATAAAAAACGTTAGTGTTGCCTTTATTTATTATTATTTTGAAAACTTTGTTGTATGATATACCCTTCCCGGCTGGATTAGGCACATACACTGCTCTTTAAGGCATTTCCGGTTGCCTTCGGTATGGAGAGAGAGAGAGAGAGGGAGAGAGAGAGAGAGAGAGAGAGAGAGAGAGAGAGAGAGAGAGAGAGAGAGAGAGAGAGAGAGAGAGAGAGAGAGCTAAAGCTGTCTATTTTAACGGATTCTAACGTAGGGCTAAGATGGTTTGGCATCTAGACTATCCTTGTTCTCCAGGGCGGGTATTCATAAAGGGGCTGAGTCAGTTTTTGCAATATATTTGGTCATCAAAAACTGACTTAAGCCCCTTTAGAATACCGGCCCAGTAATCTTATCTTGCTTATGCTCTTGAAGACATTTTGAATAGGAGTATTTAGGTGAGAACAAGGTGTGACACAGATCAAGTTAGCATCCTGTTCACCCAGCAGGGAATGGGTACCCGATAGGGAGAAATGGTCATTTGGGATATTCTTTTCAATCAAGCAAGCAAAATATACATTTATACAGCGCCAGTATCCAGCTATAAGCTAGCTGCTCAAAGGCGCTTGAAGCATTGGATCTGCACTTTTGATGCAGTCAAAGACATTCTGGTTTCCATGGCTGACGATTCCGTTCTCAGGGAATGTCCACGCTTCAGTAGTTCCATGCCTCAGACAACCCTGGCAGCTTGTGCGCCGTCTAGATCCTGTCATGCTCCAACTGTCTTCCGCTTGGTGTTCCCATATGTTCCATTTAACACCTGATATGTTCTTGCAAGAACAGACATCAAAGGTGGACAATATGCATTGTATGCGAACAATTCCATCTGTACACGTGGCCATTGATCGAATGCTAGGCACTATACTATGGCATTGTATGGCCATGCACTGTATACATAATGATATGTATGTATATACATAATTATATGTATATATGCATGACCTTGGCGCGCATGATCTGCATCCACGTATCGTATTATCTACTACCTGAATTGTATATTTGTGGTTGCTGAAAAATAATTGCACTTTTGCCAGTTAATAATATCTTGATAAAATAACCTGCATATACACATCAAATGCTTCCTATATTATACAGGTAATATGATAAATTGCCAAATACAAAGCATATACTCATTATAACCATGTCCTATGCATGACATTGAATGCAAACATGATGTCATATTTCAATGTTGCGTGATATTAGTGTGATTCTCTGCAGTATTTGGATCGAACAAATGGATAATGATGCAATCCTTATGATGAATATAAATAATATAATTAATATCCTGAATACATGTAACGGGAAAGGTAATGAACGCTACCAAAGTATTCTTATTCACAGCCTAAACAGTATGTGAATGCAATTAACCTTCCAAAGCAATCATACAATTTGCGCCACCATCCGCCCCTGCCGTAGACTACACGGTTATTCCATATAGCAATGTGGAATAGTATCTCGTGTTTTGCATATGACGAGGGTACTGCGGTGCCAAATGCATCCTTCCGCCAGTTACTGGCAAAGAGATATTGAGCATTAGTTTCAAAGGATCCACGTGAATAAAAATATACCAACGACCATGATGGTTTAAGGGCACATTTACATCAGATAGTGGGTTACTGGATGAATTATGTTATACTAGAACATTGCGGCATTGGGAAATGGTTCCATAGGACCCACGTGAATAAACATATATAAACGACCGTGATGGTTGGGTATTGATACCAATGCCCAACACATCATAACACCAGTCAGTTTCTGAATGATTTATATTATACTAGAACGCCGAGGCATTGGGAAATTGTTTCAGAAGATCCATGTGAATACAAGATATATCATTGACCATGATTGATGACTTTGGGCATTGATACCCATTCCCATCGCATCAATACATTTGTCAATGGGTTCAGATGACTTATTATTAGATTAGAATACTGATATGAATTTTCAAATATTTAGAATTACGAGCCAATAGAATGTCTTCAATTCTGAAGAACATGACATTGAAAAGCCAAAAATACACCGTGGAAATGTTGGTACAGTTTATTATTGTCGTATCCCGTTGGCTTGTGTATATGACACATTCTGTATATATGATTATGTATTTTTAGTTACATAATATGTACAGGGTGAAACGTAAATGAAATATATATGTCCTCAGTATTAGTATCGGTTCACTTATATATACCAGTTTTGGTAATTTTCAGAACTTTGCGTTAGACAGGGTTCATCTTTGGGACCTCTTCTTTTCTATTATATAATGAACGAATTTTGTTTGTGTTTCAGCCAAGGGCAACACGTGTTGTGACAAGTTTATCCGATGTCTGTCACACGTTCCCTGTGCCTCTCTGGTCGCATGGATTATCCTGTTTCTGGGGCTCGGAGGGGTCTCAGGGAGTTTACTTATAGGGACCTACAAGACAAGGGAACTCTTCGGGACTGATCAAATGTAAGTCAAAATATGTTTTTATTATTTTTCAAAAAATAATTTTATTTTTTGAAATCACGTCGGATTTTGTTTCAGGTTATATCAAGATGGTTTGACCATTCTGAGCTTAGCATGCATCTATGGCAATTATTATTGCTGAGAATATGGAACAATTTTGACATCCCTGGTGAGGATTTCTAGGTTGAAAATGAACTACAACATTCTGCAAGATCAGACAGAGTATGCGGGTTCTAGTACTCTTCAGTACATGGCTAGTTTAATAATACTTATAAATAAGAAAGCTATTCACACGGTTATACATGATTGTGTAGTTTGTGTGGATTGCATCTCTCATGATATACGACATGGCCATTTACTCTGACAGTCTGTATGGAGTCTTGGAGTAGAGTACTTTATTTCTGTAAGAATTGATAAAGATAAGTTCATCTCGCTTCTCACTTTAGAAGATCCCTACGTTATGCCGATTGACATGGTTGTATTCAATAGTTCGTAGTTTCTTAACACTTGCTGTCATGCTGCGTTTCGGCTTCATCTGACATCAGTTGAAGGTTGAGCCGAGATAGAATGTTGGTATATGAGACCTAGTTTGTGTATGTAAGAAATAGAAGAGGACAGCATGAGGTCTAGTTTTATAGAAGGAGGTATTATTTGAATATAGAATGACGTCTGGTTTTGGTAGGGCTATGGCTCCTAAAATGTCTAGTTTAGTTATATAAGAAGGTAATAATCTGCACTTTGACTATAATTTTGGAAGGAGGTATTATTTGAATATAGAATGACGTCTGGTTTTAGTAGGACCAAGGCTCCTAGAATGCCGTCTAGTTTTGTTATATATAAGAAGGTAATAATCTGCACTTTGGCTATAACATTTTGGACCAGAATATAGTTTTGAATGATGCAGATTTTATTTACATTTTCGGTCACTAAATCATGTAAAATTCGTTAAGTCGGGTTCCGCAGTGGAGCGCAGTCATATTCATGGTTTACTGTTTCTAATAGATGTCAGAATGCTATATGTCATGGCACTAAGGTTTAGGAGAACACAAATCAGGTCCCTTCCTGTCTTATGATTGCAGCAGGGGGGTCGTCGAACCCTACAAATACGAAACCGCCGACAACAACGGCTCCGCGACTGTCACAGAAACGTCTACGGAATGGAATCCGGCGTAAGTTCCCCAGATTCGATGTTTTTTCGTTACTACTCGGCTCTTTCCGTGATCGCTTTCAATGACACGAGTACTAACGTCTGCTTCCAAGTCTGCATGCTAACTCCGCTAATGTCACGTGTCACGGCTTTTATTAAAGCACCATTCACGCTAACATTGTAGGCTTTTGGTAGCTTGCTACTTTAAATCTTTTTCACAATCATAGCTGTTATGTAGTTGATCGTTGAAAGGTAAAATAAGTCCTTATTGTAACCCTCTTACATTTTTTGGGGGGGTATTTTGACATTTTGTAAATTGATACTTGAATGGTTAAATGTCACACCGTTAGTTCATACATAGTCTTCGTTATTGTGAAAACGTAGCGGTTATAGTCCCTTGAACCGAAAAAGTTAATAGTTACTATAGTACCGTTGGTAAGTACACTATGTGTGTGCAGGTTAGTAGAATATGTTTGGTGTAGTAGGCCTAATTATTAATAGACGTGACTTACGTATATTTATTTTAAACAATATTTATTTACCAGTCTTACACATCCGAGTACCCCTACCCTTATATCACCCCGATCGCCACCCTAATGTCCATCACCGACGTTGTCGTATATTGCTGTTGTTACTTGGTATGTCAATGTCAAATGTTACAGTGGCTATACTGTCAGCTATACGTAGGAAATTAGTAGCAATTTACGTATTAAATTCGGGGGACGGGTGGTAACTATAGAGACAAGAGCATCGGGTTGAAATCCAACATAAATGTTCGCGAAAGTTACCTTTCTGGCACGATCATGATATGATGCGCTGTCTGTACTATAACACTGTAGTTACCAGCTGTTATCATCCTTGGTTTGTCAGTACCAGCCATTTTCCGCAGGTTTATTGCAACATTCAGTGCTACGAATGTTGCTGGTTTTCTCTTGCCATAAAATAACAAGCCGTGATATATATTAAGAAATATTGAAAGCGGCTGTAAACCCCAATTAAACAATATAATTATTCGGAAAAGAATAATGTAATATCGGTGTGAATTCATTTAAAACAATATCGTCATGCGGAGTATAGAATTCTATACAGTGCACAGTTATGGGATCAGTTACAATATTACATGTTCATTGTGTGAAAGTGGAATATTATCCTATTGATCGTGATATGCCAGACACTGTCATGATTGTCATCTCATGATTAATAGACATTTTATATAATCAGTCGATCATGTATTTGACACCACTGTACTGTTGTTATTATTAATCCCTCGGTATGTAGTTGGCATTATACTGCCGTCTGTATGTAGCCGACAATTGACTGACGTAAGACTGGAATACGATATTAACCCTCTACCCGCTGGCTTAGGCACGGGCTATATATAGGCTTTTATTTTAAAAGAGCATTTCCGGTTGTCTTCAGCATGGAGAGTTATACAGTCGCGACCTGAGCAGAATTCAAATAATGAAATTCCCTTCTTTCTTGCATTATGCAAACGTTAATAAGAATTTTATTTTCTACTTTATCTATATTTTTGTGTGCATGTTTTTTTCTTTCGTCGTCTTCTTCGTCTTTCACATTTTTTTCTTAATCTTGTTCCTCGTCTTTTTTCCTCATCTTCTTCCTTTTCTTCTTCTACATTTTCGTCGTCGTCTTTTTCGTCGTCGTCTTCTTCTTCTACTACAGTTTCGTCGTCGTCTTCTTCGTCTTTTTCTTCTTCTTCTACTACTACAGTTTCATCAGCGTCGTCTTCATCTTATTCTTCTTCTACTACAGTTTCGTCTTCGTCTTTTTCTTTTTTTCTTCTTCCTGCTTAATCTTATTCTTCTACCAACACCTCGGTTAATAGAAACCTGGCAAAAGCCTTTCCTTCGATTTCAGTGTCTTCTTATTCTATATCTGGAAACGTAATGTTGCGTTTAACACGATGGCATGCGCCCTTAACCCCCAATACGGCCTACCACCCTTCCACCATTAAATCCACCAGAAGGAACGATCTTTTACTCATCACTTCCTAGCTTTATAACTATGACCAACCAGCTTCTCACGGTGATATTTATCATGAGATGCTGAGATAGAGAATCCTATTGAATAAACACATCGGGATTCTGAGAAGCAAGATGGTCTGACCTATATCATACGTTACATCGCACGCATCGGTCGTTTCATCAGCGAGCCTTCTTCTATCAAGCCCTCTGGTCTATCTGAACACGAAGAGGTACACGTACCGCACTCGGGAAGGAGGGGGAGGGGTCGGGGGGAGGGAGGGAGGAAGAGATACGGAAGCCACATGACCTAATAGACTTTAAGTAGTAAACCAGCTGTCCAACTTGTATGTGTGTGTATATGTCGAGATCTCGTATTCCTGCTGCGTGTATAAACACAGGCAACCCGATACATACCATGAAGTCGTCATTCTTTACCCCCGATGCTATTTCCAATGCTTGCCGAGAAGCCTCTTTAACAATAATATGCCGGTACTTCTCACCGTCTTACTGGCCTAGATTTCAAATATAGGCTATGTACGGTGTCAGGAGCTACATACAGCAACAGAAATATCAACAGGCTCAGCTTCGTGTATTAGTTTGTCAAGGGAGATTATCATATTCATTCAATAGGCTTGCAGTGTATGCATTTTTAGCAAGTCGTTTTTATCATCTTTAAGAATCTGTAGGCAGCAATGTACGTATAATACATGTACATACAATGCCTACTGTGTTACATACCGGTATGGTATTACCATATGCTAGAAACAATATGGGTATCGTTTTTGGAAGCTTTCCCATCCGCCAAGGGACCATAGAGCCCTTGTAGCTATCAGCGGACTCTACTTTCTCATAGATCAAGCTTCTTGATATACAGAGAACATGTATATTTGGTTAGATACGAGAGCCCTATAGCCTAATTAGTGGATTCGAGTTTATAAATTAGGTGTGCAGAGAAATCCCAATGGATGCTAGCGTATTTATAAAATAAGTGTATTGAAAAATCTCAGTGTATTCTATATAAGTGTCATGCATTCTATGATACGAAAAATGTTATTGCAAATCCTTATCCTCGATTGCCGTGTTAATTTTTGTAATGTGTCATATACAAAAATCTCAGTGTATTCTATAAGTGTCATGAATTCTATGATACGAAAGATGTTATTGCAAATCCTTATCCGGGATTGCCGTGTTAATTTTTGTAATGTGTCGTACCTCATATACAGAGGTTCTCGGCCTCAGGGAACAAAGGTTCTATGTTCTGAGTGCGTCGTGAGACCATATAGCTCTCTCGTAAGTAAGTGCCCGATCACCATATATAAGAGGTCGCTACGAGGGTGCAATGGCCTCACAGTAGACACAGTTTCACGATGCCCTGTTAATATGTCTTCATTAACAGACGGCGTCAACTTTATGAGTAGTTTAGTAGCTGCATAATCAATACTCTAGACAATCATTGTATACAACCATATTACAATTGCGTCTGACAATCATCCGGACGCCCAGCTACGTATATCGGATTACAATAAATGTACCGTAGGAACCCGGATGGCTTGAGCGCGGAGGTGTGTTCTATAATTGCATGGCTGGCAATTTGGCACCTGTTTTTATCATCACTACGTATTCAGCCGACTTGAACATCTCGGATGTAAACGCTCCTCTACTCAGATGCAATAATAACGTTCAACTCGAGCAACTCAAGTTACCTTTAGGAATCTGAGTACAGCAAAAGCGCCGCACGTTGCTATGACAACTGTAATGACATCATTTCTATCATTTTCATTGCCCCTCTGAGAATTGGTATTTTGTATATTGCCCGTGAACAATATGAATATGGGCGGTGGATTATGTATTTGCGATAGAAAAAAAAATGTAGTAAATTCCATACGGCCCCAACACCAATACTGCACTCTGAATATGTATGTTCCAGCGGCCATTCCTGAAGTCATGAGATTCATCTTGAAGTGCCCCCTCCTTCTCTAACTGAAGTGACCCCCCCCCCCCCCGCTCCCCATCCCCATAACTGATTCATGTCCATGATAATGAATGACTGAAGTGCTATCAGAAATCGGCTTTCCGTGATCACTAGGGGTCATTTTGGGGAATATTGCCGTCCATTACGTCTAGACTGGTCTCAGGCCATGACGACGCTGCGTTGATCCGATTCGCAAGAAAGTGTAATAATGATTTCTCATGCGTCCCAAGTCTCCCATGAAAGTAGAACGTAGCTGTTCCGGGTTTCGATGTGAATTTAGTTCCGATTTTGTCAGGCCCATTGTAGAATTCCTTATAAATGGTCGTAAACCATCAGCTCTTGGGGGAACACGTTCTGTTTGATGGTCTTGAATTCATGGAAACGGGAAACACCTATGGTATGGAAGTGGGCTGGCGTGTAACTCAATGCAAAACAAGAATAGTTTGGTGGACTGTACGTGATTCTTCAAGAATAAACTTGTCGTGGCAAAGCGGGCACTGTGGCAAAGTCTAATTAGTGTCCACCATTCCACACTTTTGTTTAGTGTCTTGCAAAACTAACTTTCGTTTAGTATGCACCATGCTTACATTCAGTGTCCCTTACATGTCCAACTTTCGTCTTGTGTTCATCAGAAATTCAAACAACTTTTGTTTGATATCAATGATGACCAACTTTCGTTTCGTGCCCATTATAGCTAGAAACTGTTGTTTAATGTTTACGGGCGGTAGCACGATGGTAGAACGTTTGGACTTCGGAGCAATACAAAGGTCCCCGGAATCAATGTTTGCGGAAGTTACCTTTCTGACACGATCACGACAGGATGCGTTGTTTGTACCTTGGCAGTACCGTTATCATCTTTGGTCTGTCAGTACCAACTGGTGCTCGCAGGGTTGCTGCAGCATTCAGCGTTACGGATGTTGCAGGTTTCCTCTTGCCCTCTTGCCGATCACGATCATGATAGGATGCGCTGTTTGTACCTTGGCAGTACCGTTATCATCCTTGATCTGTCAGTACCAAGTTGCTGCAGCATTCAGCGTTACGGATGTTGCAAGTTTCCTCTTGCTCTCTTTCCAAAGAATCGTGAAAGCGTCTCTAAACCTCAATTTTTAAAAAAAGAAACAAAAATTAATTTCTACCATTAACTCTTGTCTGGTTGTAAAAGTTAACTTTCATTTAGTGTTAACAAAGACTGAATGTCTGCGGACCTAAAACCCTGCTGAGGAATCCATTGACATGGACCTTCTTCCAGCTCTCTCATCGACCACCATACTTAGTCTCACGAATACGAATCAATTTGTGGCCATATCCTCATCTCGGTGTTCATTACAACGCCCCCAAATCAACACGCGACCCGATTAGATTTGTCCAGTCGTCATATTAGTTAGTTCCGGCGTTTTATTGGCGGTCGCTGATAATTCAGCCAGAACCGAGGTCGCTTTATATTAATGCTTGGGGACATTCATTGTTTTCTTCGTCGGTTAAAGCTACAGGGAGAGTCTTATTGCGTAATAGCATTAACCATTCAGCAAGAAAGATTTCACGGTCTACTTCAAAAGGAAGGCCAATGTCTATGTAAAGTTGTTAGTTCGTCTGAATGTTTTGATTTGATATAGAACGTACTGTAAATCAGTTCAGCCGATGCTCTGAGGTGAAAAATCGTTCTTTAGTTCTCTGGGTCGACTTTATCGATTATGCATTACGTGGCCCAGGCTTAGCTGGTGTCCTAACACTGTTAGCAACGGATGGCAGATAGCAGTTATGTTGTAAGGTTAATTTATATGTTTGGAGCATGCCTGATTCAGAACTGGAATTTTGAAATTATCAAATAATACTGTCCGATATGAACTTGAACTTGGGGAAAAAAGAAAAGGAAAAAAAACCTCGAAAATAAATATAACCTCGAAAATGTTTTGTTTAAAAGTTTGTTTAACCCTTCTGGGCTTACAACAAAGCATACACGTCACGATTAATCTATTGGATGATCTGTAACTGATGTTCATTTTTGTTGCATGACACCTATTAAAAGCTGATTAACTTTGAGCACCAGCCGGTGCTCGCAGGTTTACTGCAACATTCAGCGCTACGGATGTTGCATGCGGGTTTCCTCATGCCATAAACTGACAAGTCGTGATATAAGTGAAAGAATATTGAAAACGGTTCTAAAACCCCGATTCAATAAAATAATAGACATATTGGTGCTGACATATATATAAGTGATAGAATCTTGAAAGCGGATATAAACCCGATTAATAATAAAATTAATATTTTCATTAAATAAAATAGCACACATTTTGTTCCTGGCGTAAGTGAAAGAACATTTAAAGCGGATCTAAACCCCAATAAATAAGAACATAAATATTTGCATTTAGAGATGATATGGAATAACGTCTTTCCAATGTCAACCTGTTTTGTGGCTAGGACATTAGGAATGTCCTACTTGTGCCAATTCCAGGACACATCCGTATTGATTTATCGTCAGCGTCACCGTCAGCGTCGCACCATTCATGTCGCATCCCTGCCACCTTCTCAAGAAACATACATCCTTTCTCACAAACCTTCTTCCTCAGTTCTTCGTCCTATTACTCCGGAGTTATTTATCTTAATTTGAAGCTACGCGAAACGCTAAATTCAAAGACCGAGAAAATATAAAAATCCAATGACCATATCTATCTACTACGTTTGCAGATACTGGTAATGAAAGACGCTATATACTGTACTATCAAATTGACCATCTGCACCGTCTTCGCAGTAGGCCGCGACCTTATCCTGAACCTAATCAATCAATTTACGATTGGTCTGAATGGCTGGTCACGAAGATAGAAGGATATGCGTCATATCTTATAATTATCAAGAATTTACGTATATACAGTGCATTATGCCAAGAAATCTAGAACCAGGCCCCGAGATTATGAAACTTTTTTTGGAGTATAGTTTCCTGTTCAACTCCAGGTTTTCTCCATAAATCACCGTGTTAAATTTAAGATTGAGTGTGAAATCGTATTCAAAATGTTTTGTAATCTCGGAGCCAGAACTGCATTCACACCGGGCCGCATGCTATTTCTTGACGTATCACGATGACATGGTGTTTATCGTAACAAGTGCATTAACCCTCTCTCTGTTGGGTGATGCACAGGCACTGCACTTTAGGGCATCTCCGGTTGCCTTCAACAGTGAGATAGTTAATAATGGCATTAATGCCCATCCTCTTTTGGTGTAGATAAGGAAGCATACTTACCATACCAATCACGTTTAACGACAGCATAGTACTGAACCTAGACCGCGAAAGTGACGTTTCTGATGCTACAAGATGCGCGGGCTGGACCGCAGCAATGTCGGTAATCATCCTTGGTCTGTCAGTATCAGCCGGTATTCGCAGGTTTACTGCAACATTCAGCGCTGCTGTGAGTGAGTGATTATGGAGTTCAACATTGCTGCAGGAATCTTTCACCCTTTTACAGACTATCAGTGTTTCAATATTCTTTCACTTATAGCACTTGGTATCGTGTATCGAAGCTCTCTTAGCCGCTAAGGGACCATAGCGCTCTCTTAGCAATGTATTAGCTATCGGCAAAGAGAGCGCTATGGTCCCTTAGTGGATAAGAGAGCTTCGAGAAATGTCAAAATAAATATAGCATATTATATATCAAATTAAAGGTATCTTCACTGGCAATCTACTGGTACCATTTCATTTCATGCCTGATGTGGTATTAACATGTTAAAAGTGACCTTGACTTTTTACAAGTGGAATTTCTCGACATTTCCAATTGCTATACTAGTCTGATCATTGTACCGGGAAAATGTGTTACCATGACATATGTTGTATCAAAAGAAGCACAATGTTATGCTCAGTAGTATGGTGACAACTCCTCTTTGATATGTTTTACAAAACGATTAATCCAGCATGGTAAATAACCTTTGTTTCCGAGATGACTATACACACCATATATACCGGTATGTTATTATTACTACTCACATACCGATATATAACATATTTAACCAAGAAATATTGATAGTACTCACGCTATTACTGTATTAGTTGTATACTACCAAATGTAAGCTATATGTCAAC
>JAVCKZ010084934.1:0-12292 GCA_034780755.1 Lepetodrilus elevatus
GCTCAAAACCAAAATTATGTCACTCGGGCATACATCTGATACGAAATGGAAGCTCGGTTAGTATCCTATAATTATCATTGCAATAAAAGTAAGTGGCATGCAATTTAACACTAGTAGTACGGTAAGCAAATACTCTAAAACTTTCAAGTATTGCAGTTTCAGGTAAACATACTATGGCTCCAGATAAATTGAGAAATCAAGGGTCTTTTCAGTGCATTTCGTGTAGGAATATGAACCCAGTATCAGTATTGTTCATTTAACCCTCTCCCTGTTGCATACTGCACAGGCACTGCTCCTCAGGGCATCTCTAGTTGCCTACAGCATGGAGAGAGTTAATCTTCATCTTCCTTTTAAAGATGTTAATAAAAGGCAACCAATATAAGTAGAGATTGCAGAAAGAAGGGTTAGCGTACATTAGTACAATATCAGAGATGCCAACAACTCCGATTTGTGCGGAGTTACTCCAAATTTTCAATAAAAAAACAACACTCTGAATTATGTAGAAAAAAACTCAGATTTTGTAAAAAATAAAAAATCTTTTCTCTTTTTTTTAAAAAAATACACAATTATGTATTGACACTATTACATTATGGGCTTATGTATGTTAATCTATGAATATCTTTAATATCATCACAATCATTCCTTTTTCTGTTTGACTATGATGCACTGTGCCAATGCAGTCATCAATCATCCTTGGTCGCTCAGTACCAGCCAGTGCTTGCAGGTTTACTGCAACGTTCAGTGCTATGTATGTTGCATGCGTCCTCCAGCCCTAAAACTGACAAGCCATGATAGAAGTGAAATAATCTTGAAAGCCCTCTAAACCACTATTTAAAAAAAAAAAGACAGCAAAAAAAAACAACAACGAAATACAAATATTCCATTGAAAGCGAAAAAAATTATTAAAAAAAAAAATATTAGAGAAATATCTAAAATTAAAAGAAAGTCTTTTTGAAACAATAAATATGTCCGACAGTAATGAGAATACTACTATCTTCATCTCCATTGCTGTTGTTTTCAAGTCGGGATCTAGAGGTCAATGCCAATGGTTTCGCATTCTCAGATTGGCAGGACAGTATTTCCAAATACAAATATATCAATATTTTAAAAAATTGATTATTTAACTTCTTTTTTTTTATGTTATAGATATGCCATACACAACTGCAAAATTGGATTCGCATTGAAAAAGGTGAGTATCAAAACGGAATTGTTCAATCTATCTATCTGTCAGTGTCACAGTGCGGATATCTTCCTTGGTACATTAGTGCCACTCAGTACTTATAGATTTACTGCCATTTTCAGTGTTACGGGTTTTACAAGTTTCCTTCCACTACGAACTGACAGTCCGTGATATATACGATATGATATCATCTTGAATGTGGCTCGAAACTCTGGTTCAAGCCAAAACTAAAAATATGATCTATTATTAACTTACTACAATGCTTCTATTTTATTTTATTTCAAAATATTATTTTAACGATTTGTTCTATAGTTTTTTAAAAGTGGCTAATTTAGCTTTACAACAAATTTGTAATTTGTCCTAGCACGGGGAAAGCATGGCAGATGTGAGAACACCACAGAATTCTAATCACGTGGACAACATACGAACAATCTTCGGGGCTGCAGTAGCCAAGTAAGCTTCTATCAATATGGATTGTCACAGATAGTTTTCTAAACTGACTAAATTTTGTCTGATGAAGAAGAAATTTTGTGATTGCCAGAAGGAACATTTCCATTTCCAATTATACTGTAATGACCCTAATAATTAAAACCCTCTAATACATATTAACCATCGAAAATGATATTTTTTAAGTAGATATGCTTAATTTATTTACTATTTAATTTACAGCCATAATCTTTACTTTAATTTTGGTTGTCAGTAATTATGCAAACACCAATCATTTTCAATTTTCGTTTATTTCTGATACCGTATACGAACAGCTAAACATTTTTTTCTTTCTCCAATTTGAATTATTATGGTAAATACGGTAAAACGCTTGCTTGCATATATGGGAAGTATGTGTTGTATTAAACAACATCTGTGGTAGACAGTGTTTGAAATTACTTCTGGCCCGGAGGCCCCCAGGCCAGTGAGTTTCATTTCGGGCCAGCAGTTTTGTAAACTTGAGGGCACTTTGGGCCAGCTAATTTTGAAATGACAGTGTCATGTCCTCCTTCAAGTTCAAGATACATTATCTGTTAACCTGTTATCTGGTGTTTTTGAACAATGACAGAATCTCGCAACTATCCTTTACGAAAAATGGAAGTAAAGCTGCCAAGACCATTCAATTTTACCGTAATTGGACTACTCCGTTAATACTGGTTGGCCAGTGACCATAACTAAACACTTAAATGTCTAACACTGGTGGTAGACAATTACATGTACAATAAAACATTGGAACAAAGGTATAATCGGGATTGTAAAACTTATGATATGCACCTTGAATTGTAACGGAAAATATCTTGGTAGGTTTATAGGGCCTGCTACAGTTCAATTGAGTAGTGTTTTCCCAAAGGAAATGACAAACAGCTGTGAGTTTTCCAAGCAATGACGTACAATCGTTATCGGTCAATCGCATAATCATGACATAGGTGTCTACACTTTTATGCAGATATAGTGCTCCCTCGATATAACGCCCTTCGATGCACAGCAGATTTGGATACAACGCGGGGTCCAACGTGACCCCATTTAAAAAGATTTTTTAAAATAAAAAAATAAAAAAATAAATTCTCTAATTATATTCGTTGATATAACGCGGGTATTATAACGCGGGTGGCATGCCATGGACCCCGACTTCAGCGTTATATCGAGGGAGCATTGCATCATTAAAATTACTGTAGGGTCAATCCAATTAAGTTATCGGTCTTTCTTTATAAGCCAAATAAACAATCTTAGATTAGAATTTCTATTTTTTCCCCATGCCCACACATCTGAGATGCTGTTTCCGATCATTATTTCCGTAATGTTTTTTTAAACTTTTTTTTATTGTTTGTCTCTGATGCTTTTAACATTGAATACAATGACAACACGCAAGTCTCGCATCTGTTGTCATCGTCGGACATTGTGACCAGCTCGACTCATTAAAACCATAAACTTTTATAGGACAGGATGTAATTATGTTACGGTTACAGACATAAATGTTCCTGAAGCATGTAATAAAAGTAATTATTTTTATTTCATATAATAAAAGTAATTATTTTTATTGACAGATCCGTAAACCAGGGAATGAAATAACTATAGCTTAACAATTTCATGAAGTGACGTCAGTAATTTTATTAGTTCATTTAGTTCAGTTAGTTTAGACTGTATACAATTTGATTGTGTCAGATTTACTAGTAGCTTGACGAGTCACTAGGGACATTTCATGTCATTTGTCCTAAATTGACAATTGGGTTTTCTGTTTTTGTCTGTATTATTCATTAGTGAGATGAGACATAGCTAATTCCAGTTTACATTCCACTTGGTAGAAGGCGCCTTCAGAATGAATAGTTTATTGATTAAAGGCATACAATCACGGTTTGTTGACATATTTAATGGTCAAACAGTTTTACCTGAAAGTATGTACATTTGATTTCTCTACAAAAGTATATTGGAAAGCAAGCTACATTTCCCACATGTACCACTAGTTTTCAATATTTTATTATTTTATTTATTTTTCATCTCGCGGTGCATATTATTTTTATAGGAGCACTAAATTCTGAGGTTTACTGCAACATTCAGTGCTACAGATGTTGTGGGTTTCTTCCTGCCCTAAAACTGACAAGCTGTGATATTAGTGAAATAATCTTATATAAGTGGTTCTAAAGCCAAATTAATTTATTTATTATTATTTTTTAAATTATAATTTAATATATGATGTTGCATTTATGTCACGATACGAGCTAAGGTATTTATTGTAAACGTGTTCGTCACAAATGTGTGAAAGATTCCCGCAGCGACGTTAAACTCCATATTCACTCACAATTGTAAACGTGTTGTTGTATTGAATGATGCCTACTACGTTTTTGAAAGTAAACTACTTGGTCAGCATTGATAATGATAAACTGTGGAACGCCTCCGCTTCTGTGACTCAGACATTTAGCAACTTTGTTTTATCTTTCTTCACACATATTCTGGCCTTTATACAACTGCTGGCATTCCTCAAGTCAATGCCGTTTCGTATATTTGTCTGTTCCGTTCACACGTTATTAGGACTTGGACACGGCCCTTGGACACGTAGCAACTCGATTGTCGTACTTCATAGATGTTTTGGCCATTATAAAACTTCTGTTCCGACATGAAATCTAAAAGTATTGGTGTCATGACCTCTGTACTAGTGTTACACCAATTTCATGAAACGCAGGCCTGCTGATCCTTCAGCTGTAAGCCAGACGGAAAATCGGGTATTGATGAGCAATATTTCCATGTATATTAGGACAGTGAATCAAACGCTGGTCAAATTTGACTCTGTCTAGTGTGGCACCAGATGTCCTCGACAAATGTCTCTGAACTAATTCTCCTCTGTTGTATGTCTGTCGACTCGTAGCATGTCAACATTTTAACACTGTTTTAACTTTTCCTAAGTAAAATGGTACCGTAAATCCCAATTGGTGTATGCATTTATAACTGTCAAACATTTAAGCTATTTGTGTTTTTGATAAATTAAATGACAATTCACAATTGGTGTATGCACAGTACAGACAAGGTGTAAGAATTTTATGATTATTACCAAAATATTGACAACTTAACCCTCTCCCTGCTGGATCAAGCACATACACTACGCTTTACTACAACTTAAGGGCATCTCCAGTTGCCACCAACATGGAGAGGGTTAACTTACTAAATTGAAAATCTCTACAGCTAGTGCTGCTATTATTTCCAGTAATATCAAGAATAATGACCACGGTTAGTGCTACATTGACATTTATGGAAATCATGACAGTACCATTCTTGTTAATTTGGATTTAGTGACTCGACCAACTCAATTATCTTTATCCAGCTTCCACAGATCATCCCAGAGGCCAAGTATGCAGTCATATTTTGTGATCGTTCATGTCGAGCACGCTAAGTAAATTGCCAGCTAAGGTACGGATTCAGAGTAATGGTCGTACGGTTAGCAGATTCCCATGGCAATCCAGCAGGGAGTTATACGCTGAATTATATGGCATGGAACTGAAGCATCGCATTACGCATTATTAACGATGTCGCAGTCCATATTTCCTTTACGATGAATGTACTGTTAACCTGGATGACCTCCCAGTACAGAGATTCAGGAACAGATATTTACCATAGATAGACATTTACCCATTATGTAATTAGAACCTAGGCCAAATCATTTTCCAAATTTTGTTTATGAGAGATGAGATTTCTCCTAGCCCGTATAAACCTCCTATGATGTCATTCTATTGTTTTCCACTGTGCCTTCTTCTGTCATTAACTCTGGTTTGACTGTGTCTGCTCAGGTCTTGTTGTGTACACTCAGGTCTTTTGTGTCAGCTCAGGTCTTACTGTGTCATCTCAGGTCTTACTGTGTCAGCTCAGGTCTTACTGTGTCAGCTCAGGTCTTACTGTGTCAGCTCGGGTCATACCGAAAGTATCTGAGGTCCTACTGAGTGCAACCAGGTTTATGAGTCAGCTCAATACTTGTATTTAGTCTTGGTACCTCTAGTAAAATATCATTATTATTATAAATATTTGGGTGTAATCGGAAATATGGATTCATTCTGTACTATGTTCTGTGTAATCACGAGCTATGGAAGTTACTTCCAATGTCAACAGGAAGTCGATGTATTTGAAAGAAGTCCATCAACTTCCGTTCTACAGGAGAGTTGGCTATTGTTGTACATTGGAGCGACTCGTCGATAAGTCAATAAAAAATATGAAAATGTTTCAGGACTATGTAATCGGCCGAATACATCAATTTGTTAGACAAAAACGTTTGTTTGACCATTAGATGTTTCAACCATCTGTGAGAGCAGATGCACTTTATTCTCAGTGTTGGTGTATAACATTGTTCGGAAACATCCAGATTGTAGTTACTGTTTAGCACCAGATGGCGGTAGTGTGCGGTTCTGTGTGCAGGATTTGCAGACTTTTGCTATGTATGCTATTCACTATAGGTAGTGAACATCTGTAAATGTCAACAAAGGATCAAGGACTTAAACCCAGCTGATACTGTAATTACCCTAATGATACGAACAGTAGAAATACAAAACTAATTAATTTTATAGCTGTTCGAATTATTAGAAAAATATAAAAATTGATAATGATCTCTGTTCTTATAATTAGTGACAACAAAATGAAAGTATAAAATATGATTGTAAATAAGTTATGGGTTTAAAATAAATAAATAATAATTTAAAAATAATATTGTGTTTGAATAATTAGAAAATTACGATTTGAAAATATATATGGTCATGGTTGTATTTTTAGGGTCAGATGTTTTACTTTTGCGATTAATTTAGGTGTTTGAACAATTATAATCAATCTCAGCAGACTTGATACAATCAATGATGACTAAGTTTTATTACAAGCTCAGCAGACTTGATACAATCAATGATGACTAAGTTTTATTACAAGCTCAGTAGACTTGATACAATCAATGATGACTAAGTTTTATTACAAGCTCAGTAGACTTGATACAATCAATGATGACTAAGTTGTATTACAAGCTCAGCAGACTTGATACAATCAATGATGACTAAGTTGTATTACAAGCTCAGCAGACTTGTAAACTTTAAAGATCTTACAAGTCTAAATGCAGTTTTCCTGGGCTTGGATTTGAACTCTGATATTTCTGTTAAAAAAACCATTAGATCTAGATATTGGTATCCCTATATTATTATAGAATACGTAGGCTTTTTATTGACTTTTAACCAAAGATTCAGCAAACAACATTGGATTGTGGTTACTGTATACTCCAGATGGAGGTGGTTAATGAAATGAAATGAATGACACCATCTTCAACAAACACAACCAGTGTTCGGATTAGATTCCGTCAGCACGCCCTCGACAGGTTATTTTTAGCGAGGACTGGTAAAGTTTTAGTCTTGCACACCCACAAGTCGTGTGGTTTATTTTGTGGTGGGTTTTTTAAAGATGCAAGTTGGCCAACATATGTGAGGACAGTTAACTTACCAGTCTTCATGTCTGGAAGTGAAATTGCTGGAGACTGATACAATGACACAACATTTTGCAACAGAAATTTTAATCCAATTTGAGAAGGCATTACTTCTTCACAAGCAATATGGGTCAGAATGCAATTCACCTCTATAAAGATAATTGAAATTTGAGCAATATGAACCTTTTATCTACTTCTAGCATATGGTATGCATGCAATGCAATCACTCTTGTTAAATTTGTGATGATGTAATAGTGTGATCCTTGAAATGAAAGATTATCAATGTGTCATGACTTGTAGCTCTTGATTGAAATTATATATAATTAGTTATTAGGGTAGTATAGTAACACATGATCGCATGTGGGTGAAAAATTACAGCTGCGACATGAAACAATAATTCGCTTACTATTTAACATAAATATTTATACCGGTACCTATAAGCAGCGATAGAAACTAAATTTAAATCTTACTAGCACGGAAAGTGATACAAATAACAAATGTTAACTTGCCCGATCACATGCAGAAATAAACACTTTTGATTTTATTCAACAGGGAGAAGGTTAATGAATATTTACCAGGAGAATCACATCTTGGTATACAAATGGTGAGAATGTGTAACTTTTGTATGTTATAAATTATACACAGGAACATTGGCATTGAGTAATTAAATGAATTTAAGTATTTTAATGTGTGTAACGTATATTAAAATGTTTCTATATATCAAGCTTATCTGTATATGAAGTATAATTTAAAACTACATCACATGAACATGTGTTGATTTAAATATTGGAAGATTCTCACAATCTTCATCTTTTGATCTAACAGTAACAGTGAACAGTATTCTAATTTGGCAAGTGATACTGCTAGATGTCACAATCCATTGTTCTAATATATGGAGACAGGCAATATTCTAACATTCAACATTAAAAGCAATTAAGTTTATTATCAGTTACACAAATTAAAGTGAATCATACACCAAAATCAAACTTATACAATGATTGATTCCTTACAATAAATAAGCTAATTTCTCAGGCAGTCAGTTTGTTTGCTTACTCGTACATGTATATAAATTGTTAGGTTAACAGGTCAATTCAACATTTGTGCTGTCATGTGCTTGAAACCTATGCAGATGAAAAGTCATGAATGAATCACAATTTTCAAAACAAACGATCGTTTACATCCGTCAAGTAAAAAGTATTTTGATGAGTTTGCTGGCATTTCATGCCTGAAAGTGCTGATTCTTGCAAATACTGCTCTATATATTAAATATGACCAATAATAAAAATGGGCATAGGTAAAAAAAAACAATTGAAAAAGTGCTTTGTGTGAATCTTTTATAGAATAAGAGGAATTTGCATTGAAAGAAAATAATGTGTATTTTTTTTGTTTTAATAACATGAAGTTTACTTATTTCCTGTGAAAATGAACACTCTGCAGTTGTGAATGATTTCTCTGCCCGGTCTGTAGTTTATTCCCATTCCTATTTGACTCTTAATAACTTGTCCAAAAAATATTCTTTTCAGAAAAATAAATTAAATTATAATTCCATCAATTAATTTTTGTTTGTAGGATCATTTATACTGTATCTGTATTTCCTCTATTTGTATTATTTCAAGATTCTAAAAATAGTATCCAAACTATTAATATTTCTTACCGGGTACCTATATTTAAATATAATCAAATTGGTGTAAGAACACCTTTAGAAGATGAATAATGATGCCTGAGCTTGTATCATACAAACATGTGGAATAATATTAAATATCAAGGTAATGTCCAGTGTCCTCATCTGATGAGCATAAATATAAAAAGTATCCTGTAGATCAGGACATCCTTCCATGAAGCACTCATATCCACTAAGAGACCAATTAACTGTCATTGCATGAAGTGCTCATATCCACTAAGAGACCAATGTATTGTCATTTCACAGTGCTCATATCCGCTAAGAGACCAATGCACTATCATTTCATGAAGTGCTCATCCACGAGGAGACCAATGCACTATCATTTCATGAAGTGCTCATCCATGAGGAGATCAATGCACTATCATTTCACGAAGTGCTCATATCCACAAGGAGACCAATGCACTATCATTTCACGAAGTGCTCATATACACTGTGACTAGGAGACCAATGCACTATCATTTCACGAAGTGCTCATATCCACTAGGAGACCAATGCACTATCATTTTACGAAGTGCTCATATCCACTATGAGACCAATGCACTATCATTTCACGAAGTGCTCATATCCACTATGAGACCAATGCACTATCATTTCACGAAGTGCTCATATCCACTAGGAGACCAATTCACTGTTATTGCATGAAGCCCTCATATCCACTATGAGACCAATGCACTCTCATTTCACAAAGTGCTCATATCCACTATGAGACCAATGCACTCTCATTTCACGAAGTGCTCATATCCACTAGGAGACCAATGCACTATCATTTCATGAAGTGCTCATATCCACTAGGAGACCAATGCACTATCATTTGACGAAGTGCTCATATCCACTAGGAGACCAATTCATTGCATGAAGCCCTCATATCCACTAGGAGACCAATGTACTCTCATTCTAATCATTGCGTATGAGTTAAAGATTCCCGCTACAAGTAAAACAATAACCCACTCTGTCACTCTCATTGTGATCAGCAAGAAACATATGAAGGCACAATTATCTCTTAGTGGATGGCATGGATTGGCACCATAAGTTCAACATTAACATAGCTGGGTATAACACTACATGCCCTCACACATGGACTACCGAGATGAGCCACTTCATGAAACACAAGTCTGCAGTACCATCGGTACATGTTACATCAATCCATCATGGGGTCTCTTCCATTCTGTACATGTGGACTATTGAGTTGGTAGGTGTCGGTGGATTCTAACTGATGGTTCGTGGTCTCTTTCTCCGTGCCGTTGGCGATGCTGTCCATGGTTAGAAGGTGAGCGATCTGCGTGTTTCGACACTCCATTCTCAGGTCGAAACTGTCCCGACGTTTGAAACGAAAGAACGCACACTTCTGGAATATCCGCCGGTATCCGAGCTGGACGTCGCGCAGTCGGACGGCGTACACGATGGGGTCGCAGAGCGTGTTCACCAGGATGAGACAGTTGAGATATCGCTGAAGCCGGAGGAGGATGCCAAAGTTTTGTCTGATGGTTTCCGGGTCCTTCTTGGCCATGACGGTCAGGATGATCTGCATCATACACGTGGGCAGCCAGCAGATGACGAACGTGCCGATGATGACCAGTGTGGTGAACAGGGCCTTGCGGTTACGATCGTAGTCCACGCCGATTGGGCCCTGTCTGTGAACACGCCGCACTTCGAAGTATATCCGGAAGTAGGTGTACAATATCGCGATAAGACAAAGGAATGCCACAGCGATGATCAAGTACTCCCCTTGAAAGTCACGCTTTTTCAAGTAATGACAATAGTTCAAGTCATATTCTCCATATTGTCTGGAATCGGAGGTGAACACCGAAAAGCCTCCGACGATGGCTAGAATCCAGATGACGGAGATGAAGATGTTTCCGCGTGTTTTGCTAAGGTACGACACGTAATGCAAGGGTTTCATTATTGCGATGTAGTGGTCGACGGCCATTGCGAACAGGTTCAGAAGGGAAATGACCGTGGCCATCGTGTAAAGTGCAAAGACGAATATAGTCATGCAATAGAACGTCAGGATTTCCTGCGATGTCGAGTCGTATCTCGGGAAGGGGATGAAGACTTTGTTCAGGGTATGGCTGACAACGCTGATGCTGAGCAAGATGTCCGACAGACCCAGACTGACGATCAGTTTGTTGTGGGTCACCATCCCGTTGGGGCCGAGTATTGTCGCCATGATGGAAAAGCAGTTTGCGACGATGGCCAGAAAGCAGAATATGAGACTGATGATGGCCACAGGTTGAGACAGGATGAGTTGTGCCCGTTGACTGAGCGTGGTGTGCAAGAAATCCATTGAAAAATTGGATAGGATAGTTGTTGCAGTGCTGGCATTATAATCAGCCATGTTGTATTTTTTTCCAGATCTGATTACCACTTCTTGTATTAAACTGTTTTTCAGGAATACTTAGTCATTGGTTCCGAGTACCATCACGACAGGATAGGTGTCACAGTTGTTGTAATCAGCCGTGGTGTATGTCTTCCAGAGACGATTACCACTTCTTGTATTAAACCTCATTCAGGAACACTGTAGCCTTTCATTACTTAGTCATTGGTTCTAAGTACCATCATACAAGATGGAATGGAGTTTTATCTATATTGACACACAAGTTCCTAGAAGTGATTATCATTTTTCTGTGGTTATCGGACAATCTTTCATGTTGTGGAGACTTTCCTCTTGGTGTGAGCTATCTGGAACTCTGTTGAGGCATAATCCTGATGATTCTGATGTTACTTTGCATAGATACAATGTCCATCTGGTTGTAGGCCAGTTTGTGGTCTGCTAATGTTCCTGAAAAGGAAATCACAAACAGATGATCAATTTTTCATTGATTAATCATTTATTTTTTGAAATTTTAATTATTATATATATTTTTTTTAATTTAATGATTTATTATTATTTTATTTTATTGATTCATACCTTGATTGCAACATGGTTTTTGTAGATATATAATTCACACACAATACACAACACACATACACACACACACACACACACACACATGCACACGCACACACGCATGCACACGCACGCACACACACACACACTTGTGTACAATAGCGGCTGCAAGTGCGTCTATTTTTAGAATTTCGAAGAATATCAATTAAAACTAGGAATTCCGGTGATAGGCTAACACAAGTATTATGTCTAATAGTGACTGAAAATCCAAAGAAAATCTTAATATGACGTTACAAAGGATTGTATCCGTAAATTTCTGTTTGATTCAGAGATGAATTATGCTGTTCATCATGGTTCACGGGTAATAAATCGTGAGGCAATATAATGTACGTAAAAAAAGACAACAATCATGCACATTTCACCTACATGCTTATCACCAAAATCAATAATCTGGGTAGTCTATAAATTCGCTCCACTTGCAGCTCGTATCATCACATTCAACTATACATATAAGAGATCGTATTTATGATGTTTTAATACAAGCTGCTATATGTGACCCCGCACAGCAAATTCAGTCGCTTGACGCAATCCACTAATTAGAGTAATTGAATCACAAAGCCGAGA
>JAVCKZ010084945.1:0-12291 GCA_034780755.1 Lepetodrilus elevatus
ACTACTACTACTACTACTACTACTACTACTACTACTACTACTACTACTACTACTACTACTACTACTACTACTAATACAACTACTACTACTACTACTACCACTACTACTACTACTACTAAAACAACAATAATACTATATTAATATAGATACTATAGATAAACAGACCCGGTGCCATCGACGACATTATATATACAGTATATATCTATAAAATATGTTGTCGATGATTTATTTTATTTGATTTGTTCGACGACATTATATATACAGTATATATCTATACAATATGTTGTCGATGATTTATTTTATTTGATTTGTTCTATATTTTATTTTTCCAAATAAAATCACTACGAAATATAACAATAAAACATTCTTTAACAAATCCTGACATTAATTTATTTTCATAAAAGTATGTATTAATATATAAGGTAATATTATGACAACCTTAATACGATCCGTATAAATATATTGCGAAAAAATAATAACATATAACAACATCGAATATATTGCTAGCCTCTGGTAGAGTGAATCTATTTCTTGACGTGCAAGTGATGGTGACGCAGTCATTCAGAAGAATGTTTATCAATGAGATCATGGATTATAAGATGATGAGATGTATGAACAGTTAATACGACTGTTTAATACCTTGTAATTGTCACCACATACCTTAAATTACGATAAACTTCATTGACCTTAAAGATTTAAACACCGCGTGAGTCATATTGCCTACATACGTCTTTGTAACGTGTGAAGAGCGAGGGCATGTTGTAAACTTGTTTAGTATACATGTAATGTGTCCGTCTTGTTGCCTGCGTTACACTCCAAAGAAGGTATTGTCTAGGCCCTACCTGTATTTGGACAAACTACTATCGGAAGGCTGAATATCGGTAATACATTATGTATAAATACGTCGATTCTTGCTAATACATTTTACTAAACTTAATAAAATTACGTCCATTCATGATGTCCATCGTAAGAACATTAATGAACTGTGAAAACACGTGGAAATCATATATATATGCGTGTATGTATGTTAGCACGATTCATGTATGCGTTATATATGTATCTGTTCTTGTATATATGATCATAAATAATGTGTATAACTATTAGTGTTATATTACAGGTACGTTTCCCACTATTCCGAAAGGAAACCCTCCGTTGGATTCGAAGTAGTTTCAGCGCAGTAATAACCCTCTCCATGCTGAAGGCAACCATAAAGGCCCTAAATATCAGTGAATGTGCTTATTCAAGCAGGGAACATGCGAGGAAGAAATGGTGTGACAACCTTAATATAATCCGTATATAATGCGAAAAATATAATAAAATATAACAACATAGAATATAGTGATAGTAAGAGTCATATTTATTACACAAAAGTGAAAACATGGATATCTGTATTTACAAAATATATACTTCATTCATACGTAAATGAGAAAAATGATAACGTCAATCGTAATTAAACATATACGACATAGCTAAGTAATATATGACATTCATCGTCATATCTGTTGCTATACAATCAAATATGTATGTTTTCTTACAAATAGGCATTTGTTTTCTGATGATTATTAATGTTGGAATAATGAGGATTGGGATAAGCAGAGTTAGGATTAGAGTACTTAGGGTATTGTTGTCCTGGATAGGAATTACTGGATTTAGGATTGTGTTTTCCTTGGTGTGAATTTCTGGGCTTGGGAAGGTTTGATCCGGAGTAGGAATTATAGGACTTTGGAAAGTCTGTTCTCGGGTAGGAATTACTAGCCTTCGCAATGTTTGCTCCTGGGAAAGAATTACTAGCCTTTGCAATGTTTGCTCCTGGGAACAAATTACTGGACTCTGCAAGGTATGCACCGGGGTATGAATTACTGGACTTTGCAATGTTTGCTCCCGGGTATGAATTACTGGACTTTGCAATGTTTGCTCCCGGGTATGAATTACTGGACTTTGCAAGGTTTGCATTCGGATAGGGAATACCAGATGTCGCAAGGTTTGCACCCGGAATTGAATTACTGAACTGTGCAAGGTTTGCTCCCGGATATTGATTACTGGACTTTGCAATGTTTGCATTCGGGTATGAATTACTGGATTGTGCTAGGTTTGCACCGGCGTATGAATTACTAGCCGTTGGAATGTTTGCTCCTGGGTAGGGAATTCTAGATTTCGCAAGGTTTGCACCTGGAATTGAATTACTGAACTTTGCAAGGTTTGCACCGGGGTATGATTTACTAGACTGTGCAAGGTTTGCTCTCGGGTATGAATTACTGGACTTTGCAAGGTTTGCTCTCGGGTATGAATTACTGGACTTTGCAAGGTTTGCACCGGGGTTTGCACCCGGGTATTGCTTATTGGATTTTTCAAGGTTTGCATTCGGGTATGAATTACTAGATTTTGCAAAGTTTGCACCGGGGTATGAATTACTAGCCTTTGCAATGTTTGCTCCTGGGTAGGGAATACTAGATTTCGCAAGGTTTGCACCCGGAATTGAATTACTGAACTTTGCAAGGTTTGCCACCGGGTATTGATTATTGGATGTTGCAAGGTTTACACCAGGGTACGAATTACTGGACTTTGCAAGGTTCGCACCCGGGTATGAATTACTGGATTTTGCAGGGTTTGCTCGTGGGTATGCATCTCTGAAATGTGGAAGTTGTACTTCCGGGTAGGAATTACTGGATTTCGGAATATGTTCAACCGGGTAGGAATTAATTGATTTTGGAAGGTTTTCCACAGGGTACGGACTACCGCCATTTGAAGCATGTTCTTCGTGTTGGGAATTTGGGGACTTGGGAACAGAACTAACAGCATATGGATTGATATTCGGTTCAGATTTTTGACCAGTAGTGGAGAAATGTAAGGTATACGGGTTGTTTCTATTATATAAATCTCTTGTGGACGGATTACCAGTAGGAGTAAACACATTAGGTTTTGGAACATCGCGATGAATGTTATCATTGGACTTCGCGTTGAATTTAGGATAATTCGTAGTAGCATGTCTATTGCTTTTGTGATTATTTGCATTGACATAAGCATTTCCAGAAAGAGGAACTTTGTTATTTGTATTCGAGTTTGCAGCTGAGTAGGGCTGTTGTTTTGGAAGCTGATAATTCTTATTTGAGTAGATACCCCGTTGACCATTGGAAGGATGTTGTTGGTTCGAACGATGTTCCTGCTTAGGTATATAGGAGTTCTGATTTGAGTAAGTAGGAGGTTCGTTGTACGGTTTATTATTGGAATGGACAGGCCTGGTGAATCTAGGGGGATTTGACCCGCGAACTGTGTTATAGCCGTTGGAATTGCGTTGTGGCTGATATGAGATACTTGAAAGATGAGGATCGTTGCTAAATTTGTCTTGATTTTGATGTATACCTTGAGGACTACCATACGTAGCTTTATCTGGATATGACGTGGGTTTAGTATTGTAATCGTTGTTAACCCTATCTTGGGTTTGATGTATACCTTGAGGACTATCATACGTAGCTTTATCTGGATATGACGTGGGTTTAGTATTGTAATCGTTGTTAACCCTATCTTGAGTTGGATATGCACCTTGAGTGTTATCATACGTAGATTTATCACGATATAAGGGTTTAGCATTGTAACCGTTGTTGACCCTATTTTGAGTTGGATATGCACCTTGAGTTCTCCCATGCGTAGATTTATCAGAATATGACGCATGTTTAGCACTGTAATTGTTGTTAACCCTATCATGTGTTGGATATGCACCTTGAGAGCTATCATAACTGGGTTTTGTGTTGTAATCGTTGCCTGGGAAATAGTTTCTAGAAGGGCGTCGCACCACTTGTCTGCGGGAGTCGTTGTTTGGTTGTGGCTGTTTTTGTTGTCCGTCGAGAGGGTAAGGCACACGTCGACGAGTCGGGGCGTTCACGTAGGAGTTACCGTTCCCGTTTTGGTGAGAAGCGACACCTGGATTGGAATAGCGAGCTCTGGAGTACGGCAGCTTCCTGTCCGTCCGTACAGTGCCCATGAAAGGAACTCCGTAACGTCCAGGATTAGCTCCGGGGAGGACTGTTCCGGGATTGTACGCACCTACCGAGGCACCGTTTGCGATTGTGCGAGGATATCCAAGTTGTTGGCTACCTGGATGCTGACTTCCCAATATCTTAGGCACGTTTCCCCGGGATAGAGGTTGACTACTTCTTGCATGTTGATTACCGGGACGATATATAGACGGATTCGAAACGGCAACTCCGTACCTTCCGGCAGCCTGGTGAGGTGCCAAATTATTCTTTCCGAAGTCATCTGATTGGAATCCAAAATGATGATCATTAAGGTTCTTGTCAACGTTGGGATACTCGTCTCTGGAAACAGCTGTGTACGTCGGATCAGATCCAGTAACAGTAGCAGGCCGTCCGTTGTTGTATGAGTTACTGTTCTTGGAGATAGGTCTCGGAGAGTTGCCAAAACTGTTATCAAACCCTAATTTAGGATTTCTTCCAACGACATCGTGGAGAGCATGGTTGTACCTGCCTTCTGCGTCAAAGTCTATGTCGCCTCCAATACTGCCGATGCCCGTGTTGTAAGGTCCGTTCAATGTTGAACGTCTTCCCGACGGCGCGCCATGACGTCCATCATTGTGAGCGTCCGCTTTGTCGAAGACGGTCCCGTACCTGTTCCCTATGCTCAGATCGTTGTCGTTTTGCTCGAACGTAAAAGGTTTGCTTGGGGATCTGTTGAAGGGATTACTTCCGCTGAATGGCTGGCCGACCTTGATGTTGTCCAGATGAAAGCCATGGTAACTTCCGGTGGGTGAGGCGTTGTTTCCAATGGTCAAGGGCACGGCATGGCAGACTCTCAATTCCAGGATGATGACCAGGATGGTCAAGCCCTGGAACAAAATTAGAAAAAAAAACATAATTAAAAATATACAAAAAGTACGATCAATAACTGTACTTGTTGTCATGGTATCAATTAATTTGAGGAGCGGTATTGAAATAAGCTGTACAGCTTGTTTACCAATCCTCATTCTTTGCTGAATAAAAATATGTTTATATCAATAGTTCACACGAGCTTCAATGTTTGCATAATCTACGACTATTCAGTTACGAACTTATAGTATGTAAAAAGCTATTACATCAATATAATTGCAGGTGCGTAAACGTATACCGTAATAGAGAAACAAACACGTCATTTAAAATCCGTGCAATACACTCAATTCATTATTTGTTATTAACTTATGTTTTTAAAACCCTATACCAAGGATACCATATTGCTGTTTTGTTTGTTTAGTGGAAATAACACACATTATTTTAGATATACTAAAACATATGAACAAATATATTTCAGCATTTAATAATTAATACATTACAGAAAAAATAAAGAAAATATAAAGAAATACTTTATTGTGATTGATAAGAATTGAGACACAATTTGTACTATAATAACTGGAACACCAATTGTAAGAATTAAATGTTAAATACTATTCATACTACTATGTGTATGTAGCAGCACCTATGTCTTATCAGCTGCTTATGTCGCTGATAATGATATACTATATATGAACATAGATACTTATAATGTAACAAATTAGCATACATAGCAATACAGCTGTTAATAATATTAGACACTAATAACTGCTAGTATACAATTTAAAGTACATAACATTCAAAATAGTCGTATTACATTCAAATTTGGTATTATGCGTGGTAAAATCTATAGAACTTAACGTAGGCATTGTTCTGCAAAATATAATTTTAAATCTACTACCACTACTACTACTACTACTACTACTACTACTACTACTACTACTACTACTACCACTACTACTACTACTACTACCGTACTACTACTACTACTACTACTACCACTACTACTACTACCGTACTACTACTACTATCACTACTACTACTACTACTACTACTACTACTACTATCACTATCACTACTACTACTATCACTACTACTACTACTACTACTACTACTGTCGCCTCTCTGCAAAAAATAATACTTAGTCAAAATATTTGCTGATCGTTATATAAACAGATTTGTTATTACCGGTGCAATATTTTTATTTGTTTAACTTTGGTTAGATAGAAGAAAATTAGAAAATAGAGTTTTTTTGTTTTTCATTCCATAAAGTATTTACCGAGATAATTTACGAAATAGGGGTGGTCAATGCATTTCATGCCAAACTATAGAGTTCGCTGTGGTATAGCAGTTATAACCATTGCTGTAGAGACTAGCGTTGTTTCTAGCACAGACCTACCAGTGAAACACTGTAAAACCTTCATATGATGACAATCTACATACAATCTGAAAAACTCTGTACTGAGTTATAATGAATAAACTTGTCAATTTTTCATCATTCACAAGAGAAACTTTATAAAACATAGAATCTGTAACACCATCCATATGTCATGTCATATTTTCTGTTTTATGAAGCGGATCTATGTTTTATATAGCAAATGATGCAACATTGACATTTTCACTTAGGCCTACTATACCTCTATGCATAAGTCTTCAAATTCGATGTACTTTAGTGTTGTCATATGCATGTTTTATCGTTTCTGATGCCAATTATATTGCGTGAGGGGAAATGGCGGTGATGGTATAGTGGGTGGGGTGTGTGATTTAAAGTACTACTCGGGTTATTTCCGAACATCGGATTACGGAATGTACCAAGGGGACGTAACTCAATGGTGATACAAACAAGAAAGTACATCTTCATCTGATTGTCCGGGAAGCCAAGTGTTTAAATAATGCACGACGCAGGATCGTGATGCCGATATCCGGTCAGATACAGATGCAGTCATGTCGTGTCGAGGATTAATTAAACACTGGACATATATCCCTAATGTTGTTGGGCTAATCGTAAGAAAACACAGACACGCCACATCGGTGGTTCAAAAATATATCACGCCGCAATCTTACACGTGCGTTCGTCAGTTTATCTCAAGTTCATTAGGCACGTGATTGCTGATAGCGCTACTTCGTGTGTGCGGAAGTAATTTATGCATGACGGTAAAGCAACTTACACCTCGTTCTCACATGTAGTGGCTAAATTACGTGAAATAAGATCAATTCTTTTAACAGTGAGAGTTTAAGTACGTCAGGTTGTACCGTACATACACAGCTATTACAGACCTTTAGTTTTTCACACGTTCAACTTCAAATGGGAGAATTCCTGTGCATTACGTCACAAGTTGTTGTTGGTCACTTGATATCTGACAAGCTTGTCCACGTTGAGGTCAAAGGTAGAGGCTATTATTTCCACGTGAGATGTACAACGTTGTGAGGCAAGGCCCAGGAATACTGGCGTTTGAAGTTGAAAGTGGTGAAACTACATAACAGGGCCCGAGGTTACGAAACTTTCTGGTACGATTTCATGCTCAAGCTCAACATTTACATGACGTTTTATGAACAAAACTCTGAGTTAAGCATGAAATCGTACTCAGAAACGTTTCGTAATCTCGGGGCCTCTAGGCTCTATTTGTAAATTGACGTTAGCAAGCGTTATGATCCCGTGTCATCTATGTTTATTGAGAGGTAGCTTACATGCAGGCCTACATGACTCATTATACACAAACATAACTCGTTGTCATCCTCAAAACTACGGCTATTATGACTACACTTAACCTTCGTCATATATTTGACAGAGGTTAAGTGTATGTATAATGGCCTTCTTTGGGGATGACCTCATTGTCAGAAAAACATATATCATGTTTTAATAATAATAAAAAATATAAAATAATTCCAATGTGAAATATTCTCGACATAAATGATTTAACTAGTCATATTAATACAATTTATTGATTTAATGTATTTTTTCTCCCCCATTATGTATTCTTTATCATGGCATTCCCACGCATGTTTTACGAAGAATTATGATATTTCCATCTGAAAACATAAAAATCTTGAATTCCCTGCACAGATTGCTTCTGTATTTGCTTTCTGTCATCCCTCGATGATTGATATTATGCATGTACATAACAGATACATGGCAGAAACATTATACACATGGCGTTGTTTTTACAACGATAACCTTTTCGCATCCATACATATACGCTAAGCACATGTCTTATGGCGTCGAACGCCAGTGGAGTTTCAAAGTTGTTAAATACATAATAAAACCTTCTTTCTAGATAAATTCCTGTATTTAGTTCGGATTTTTTTCTCTCTTCTTATTTAACCTTTGTATTTATGTTCTATTCTGAGATATTATGCACGTAGATATGTGGATAGAACCGGCAATACTATTACAGAATGCCGCCCCAAAAGATAATTATTTTCTGAACGAATCAGTAGACCATCATGAACAATCAGGGAAATATTATAACAGTTTTTCTCCTTGATTTTGTTATTGGTTGATGGCAATGGAACCTTAGACAATATACGCGCATAAATACACGCTCGCGAGCGCACGAACACGCACACGCACAGACACACACACACACACATAGAGGGAGAGAGAGAGAGGGAGAGAGAGAGAGAGAGAGAGAGAGAGAGAGACAAACAAACAAACACATAAACACACACATACACTTCTGACAGAAATTATCTTCATTGCTAAAAATGACAACAAGGAGACACGTCTTTCACGTCAGATCTGAAACCATGAACATGAAAAGAAGAAAAGCTATTTTTTCGTAGTAAGGCTGTGGAAAAAACCCGGTGCTGCCTCTTTTACTTTCAATGATATAAACAAATGTAGAAATATTTTTGCGGTGTCAAAGGTGGGTAACTATTGAACAATATTTTCCGTTTTCAGCTCTCCCGTGCCAAATGGCTACGTAGATGGACTTTCCGCATGTGAAATAGGCATACCGTCTGCTATATGATTTATTAACCTGGCAATGGCTCGGGGAATAGGTAGCAGCTATAGCCATGTTTATGGGGCACGTCGTTCATCAAATTGCCGTCTCCTTTACAAATAACTGTGCGAAAACCGGACTCACTATCGCCATTCGTATTTCAAAGCTGTGAAAGAAATTCCAGTTACATAACTAATTAAAAAGAAAACATACATTTATGTAATTTAAGACAGGGAGCAATATTGAATCCTTTTATGGTTGAGAAATAGAAATTTCCTGTAATAAAAAAACATGCAAAGAACATGCAGACACTCATATAGATCATAACTTCGTGAAAACACATACATTCTTTCTTATGTATACTTCAGTAATGCTAGAACCCGTGCGCAGGCAATATGGATAACGGTTAGAAGCCTTGACATGCTCCTCCAAGAGTTGTTACGCATTTGGAACGCGTTCCAATGTTTAAATAGCCTACGACGAGCAAATTTGTAATGTCTGGTGTATGTGTGTGAAGACACTACGAGGATAAGATTTAGAGATTGAAAGCTTTTCCACGATTGACAATCGACACCATACGCCAGTTGGCAGTCTTGTATATGATGCCTCGGCATGCTTTTGAGACAACGTTTTTCGTCCAGAAATGTTTACACGCTATTATTCCTAATTACCTACGGGGACGTGTAGCAAGTACTCTAAGAAACGAGTATGCAAGTGTGATATATATCTCGACCCAGAGAGACAGATGCACTTTCATATCAGTTTGAAGATGCATGGGTCTGCTCCCAAACGTCACTCGTCATAGTCGTTCTATATCCAAGGAAGTCTACCAACACGCCTTCAAGAAGGAATACGATTTTGGATTTTTTTTATGTGTGTTGTGCTTATAATCGTACATGCATATAATATTGCATGTATATACATGCACGTTTCTCCAGCACGGTGTGAACTCGTACGATTCAGGCATGTAGCAGAACGTTAAAGTAAGATAGTGAGTGAAAAAAAAGGTGATGGATGAACCGCATTGTCTGGTAAATCGTAAAACTCTAAACCTAGAGTCTGGTAAATCGTAGAATTCTACACCTTTCTTGTGAAGTTTTGATTGACAAACAGACGCCGTTCAGCTCAGGATTGAGGTAAACTATGCCTACGTTGGGTTTTTTGTTCTTTTTTTTTTATCAAGTTTTTGTTAGCAAATCTTCCTCTCGCAAGTCTGTGAGACTGACGTGGTGAAATATACATGGGTGATGTATATGTTCTTCAATCACATACAGCCTGTGTTTGGGTAATGTTGATTGTAGAGAGGAGTTTTAGGAAATGTAGGCAATCTTGAGCGCATTTAGTACGGAAGAGAGCATTTGAGCGCATTTGGCATAGATGTGTGTGTTTGGCTCAGAAGAGCGTATTTGGTACTGAAGAGCAAAAGAACAAATTTGGTTCAGAAGGGATCATTTGGTTCAGAAGAGCGCCAGTTTGGTTCAGACGAGTGCCATTTTGGTTCAGTAGAGTGCCAATTTGGTTCAGACGAGTGCCATTTTGCTTCAGACGAGCGCCAATTTGGTTCAGAAGAGTTCATTTGGTTCAGAAGAGTGCCAATTTGGTTCCGAAGAGCGCATTTGGTTCAGAAGAGCACACATTTGGTTCCGAAGAGCGTAAATTGGGTTCCGAAGAGCGCATTTGGCTCGGAATAGCTCATTTGGGTCAGAAGAGTGTATTGCAACGCTTTATCTAATTTACACATGCAAACAAATGTTTTGCTATTTTTGTTTTGTTTGAAACATTCTTACATGATGGCAGATATAGATTGCGCAATAAACGTCAGTAACTCGATATATATTTAAGAAACTATTTAGCATCATTAGGAAGTTTTTAGCGGTATTCAAGAGGCGGAATCAGTGCCAGTTAAGGTGTATGCACAGCACTGTTTACAAACTTACAGTAGATGTGTTAACCAAACAATACAAACTAACACAGATATCGAAACAAACATGTATATATATAGGAACACATACTACAAATACAGTAATGTATGCTATTTTTCAGAGAATGAATTTCAGCTTTTCAGCCACCACGTGTAACTTTCATGCACTTGCTATTAATAAATGTGGGCTCGTATATCTTTGGTTGCACGCTATATTTCTAAATATGTGCATGATTATATAATTTGAAGAACCTTGGCAACAATTACGTTTCTCCACTAAAGGTTTATAGCGCATTCATCACGAGGCATGTCGAATTCATGTCTTTATATATTAACAAGAGCATAATGTCATAACTGTATAGCTACATATTTTACCAAATGTCAAGAAATTAATGCAATCATTAAAATAATAATACAGTCGCACATTCGTATTCTCAATATAGTTACACATATCATATTTCTATATTGAGACTTTGCCGTGGTCATTGGCATACCCAGCTGAAAAAGCGCGTCGTCTCGTGTTTTCTCGCGGCCCCGGTATCAGCTACAGCCACATTCATGTGATGTCGTGCGAGAAATGACGGGATGAAACGAATGACATCTAAGTTCAAACAATAATATCGCAAAGTCATGCCACTGACGTCACGTGACACTACGGTGCATGCGTGAACTGAACATCTCGCGAGATAACGAGGTATTTGTTTCCAACAATTGCAACCAGACAGTAAGAAGACTCTACGTGGTACGCAGTCTTTGTATATGGCACTGCACGCCTCACAAATCCGATATGGGTTCGGTGAAGCGAAATGCTATACGCACTGGGGGTACATACATACCCCTTCTCAAATACCCACCGGCCTAGGTCCAAACCCACTATGGTGGGATTCTGACAGCAGCTAAGCTAAGCCTATTCTCTCTGGAGCTTACGCCTGCAGTAATTATAAACCAAGTTTTTAAACCATTAAATCGCTTTTCAAGAAAGCGTATCTTGTATTTTTCGTTTTACGTGAAACTCATGTCATATTTCCTATATCATTGATACAAAGGGGGACGACTGGAGTTCGAAAGAAGATCCACTGCTATACAGTATTACGTAAGACATGACAATACTGTCTGACGGGTTTCTGATGACATGATATACTTCTTGTAGTATATATAACCCTTCACCTTGGCGGTCACTAACCGACATTCAGTGCACTGTACTGCTGTAATACGCATATGTGCACCGTTTGTACTCCCTCGCTACGGCCAATAGGGCCAATATATCAGCTAACTACGTATGTATATTCTCTTAATAGGCTTCTTATTTAATTATTGATTAAATAAACTTTCATTTAGTGTGCCGTATTAAAACCTATTGTGTTGTAATACGACCTCTTGTGTTGTAATAAGACCTCTTGTGTTGTAATAAGACCTCTCGTGTTGTAATAAGACCTATTGTGTTGTAATAAGACCTCTTGTGTTGTAATAAGACCTCTCGTGTTGTAATACGACCTCTTGTGTTGTATTAAGACCTCTTGTGTTGTACTAAGACCTCTTGTGTTGTAATAAGACCTCTCGTGTTGTAATAAGACCTCTTGTGTTTTAATAAGACCTCTCGTGTTGTAAC
>JAVCKZ010084956.1:0-12287 GCA_034780755.1 Lepetodrilus elevatus
TTAAGGTTTTTGTTACATATTTCTCAAAAAGTTTTTTAATTATTATGTAACAAATGTGTATTTTTGTGGTATAATATATGTAGGTGAAAGGTGTAACTATGTTATACACTTTTGATTTTTTCAATTTATTTTTGAAAAATTTTCCTCAAAGAGGCCCATTCCTTAAAGGGGGTCTTTTTATATCCACAAATGCCCCAGGGATAAAGGATAGAAAAGAGAGGTAGTCCCTATGACTACCCCTTTTGCTTAATTTCCCCTTTTCCTTATTTATATATAGGTGTTAGGTCTAAGTCTTGTAGGTTTGATAATGTTAAGTTGTTTGTTTCTTTTTTTCTAATTTCAATAAGTGTTCCACCAAATGAAACAACTCCACTAAAACTATCATTTTTGATATCAACTCTTGTTAGTTTAATTTCCAACATTTCATTGAACCCTTCAACCTCAACCATTGCTTTACCTAAGTATTTTACTTCTTTAATATTTGTCATATTTTCTCCTTTTATTTTGTTTTGAGTAGGGTATTCCTTTACCCTACATATATTATACCATATTTTTGATATATTTTAACAATCTTTTTAATTCTTTTTGCTTTAAAAGACCTCTATCTATTAATTCCATAAGTGTGTTAATGTGTTCTTTAACCTCTTTTTTCAAATTATTTAGTTTTTCTATTGTTATTATATATCCTTTATAATAACCACCATAGATATATTTCCTTTTACATGTTGTATATTCTTTTGATAGTTTCTTAACAATTTTCATTTCTACATTTATTCATTGCTTTATCATTTTCTACCTCACATATAAACCTTATATTTAAACCACATAATAATTTTAATCATTATTGTGCTCCATTTTCTATTTTAAAAATAGTCATACCACCATAAAAAATGTTGAAATGATTAATAGGTAATAAGTCATTGTCATTTATACATAACTCACTATCATTTATTCTCCTCATTAACTCTTTTTTAAGTGTGAAAACTGCCATTGCTTTAGACATATAAGGGACCATAATTTTATAAGTCATTCCCATGTCCTCTTTCTTTGATACTATAAATACATATCATTTATTCTTTGTCATATTCTCTCCTTTTAAATTGTATCACTTGATACCTAATAAGTATATCACATTTTCACCACATTTGTTACAAAATATTTTTATTTATTATCTAACAATTCTCTATATTTGTGGTATAATTATATTACTGACTTGGAACTCCCAAACAGAGTTTTCATAGTCAAGTAGGGGAAACCACCCATTTCTATAAGGGGTTCTCATTTCACCTCCACCATTCTATTCCATTTAACACAAAGAAAAGAGGTAGTCCCTAAGACCACCCCTTATACTATATTTTCCCCTTTTTATAGGTTTAATGTAGTGTCTTTAATGTTTTTTCTTGACTTTGAACCTGTTGGTTTTCAACCTACACTTATCATAGCATTTATTAGTTCTTTTCCAGTTTTGTTTTTAGTTATAGTTTCTTTTGTTTCAAATGTATATACATTGATATCATAGTCAAACTCCTCTGCTATTCCAAAGTATGTTTTACCACCAAATGTATGTATAAATTGGTCTGCCACAATGATTGATTGTGATACCTCTTTACTTTCACCTAATCTAATGATACTATATCTTTCATCCCTTTTAACTAATGTGCTTTTTGACAATTCAAAGTTCTTAAATGTTAATTCTTTTTTCATATTTTCTCCTTTTTATCTCTTATTGAGTTGGGTATTCCTTTTACCCACATATATTATAACACATTTTTTACATTTTTTAACATAATATTTTTATTTATTTTACCCCATTTTGTGGTATAATATTAGGGAGAGAAAGAATAAAATTGAAAGGAATATAAATTGAAAGACTTATACATAGGGGACTTTGAAACCTCTACTGGTAATGAGGATGGTTCAACTAATGTTTATCTATGGGCTATTTCAAGTCTTGATAAGCAAGAAAGATATAGAGGAGTTAATCTCAATGAGATGTTCCAAGTTGTTAAAAGATTTAAATTAAAGAGAATATATTTTCACAATTTAAGGTGGGATGGCAAGTTCATTATCCACTATCTTTTAGAGAATGGTTACCAATTTCAAGACCAAGGTTTCAATGAAAAATTAGACAACAATCAATTCAAGTGACTTTGTGATGACAGAGGCACTATCTTTAATATACAAATTAAGACACCTGAGGGACTGACAATCAAGTTTGGTGATACAGCTAAGCTTCTCCTTATGAGTGTTGATAAGTTGGGTTCTATTTTAGGAACCTCAAAACTGACAATAGATTACCACAAATACAAATCATTCTCCAGCTGGGCAGAGGTACCAAAGGTGCTTCAGGACTATGTCTTTAGAGATGTGGATATAATAGTGGATACATATAATGACTTTTCAAAGGTATATTCTAATCATGGAATTACATTAGCAGGAACTGCTTTGAAGGATTTCAAGCAACATTATGGTAGGAATAATTGAATAAGGGATTTTGGTGGGACTATAAGGAGAGGTAAAGGTAAGGAACCAACACTGGTTGAATACTTTACAAAGGATGAATGACTTGACCTTAAACAGGGTTATAAAGGTGGTTTAACTTTGGGTAATGAAAAGTATAGAAATAAGGTTGTCAAAGGGGATGGTATGAGTGTTGATGTCAATTCTCTATATCCATCAGTAATGATGAACTATAAGTTACCATATGGGAAACCTCTATCATCTAAACCAACAGGAGACTATGTTAGACTTGCTAAATACTTTATTTTCACAGCAGATATTAAGGATGAACACATGCCACCACATATGCATATACCAAATGCTGGTATGCTTTCTAAAGTAAAGTATCTAAGTCATGGAGTTAATTTCTATGCTACATATAGTGATGTTGAGTGAGCTGAATTGAAAAAGACTTATGATATTGAGGCAGTGGTTGTTAAAGAGTGGTTCTTTAAATCTAAGTTTATATTTAAAACATGGGTTGAGGAGAAGTCTATTCTAAAAATAGAAGCACCAACACCAATAGCAAGACTATACCATAAGACTATACAGAATTCATTGTATGGAAAAACAGGGGAGAACTTTGTTAAGGGTGGTAGGATTATAGTTTTAGATAGAGAGGGAGAACTCTCAGGAACAAGATATGGTGTTGATAATGAATATGTAGAACAAAACAATAAGACTGAGGTTGATGCTCTATCATATATTCCCCTTGCTATCTTTATAACTGCTCTGTCAAGAGTAACATTACTAAAAGCCATAAGGGCTAATAAGGAAAGATTTTTATATGCTGACACTGATAGTGTATATGTGTTGGGTAAAGCAGTGGGTGTGGAAATACACCCCTCTAAATATGGTGCTTGAAAACCTGAACTTAGGTTCAACAAATTCAAATGGATAAAACCAAAGGCATACATAGCTCAAGTCACAGGAGAATATGAAAATGATGGATGAGAAGAGAAAGATGAGATTAAGAGAGCAATAGCAGGATTAAGTAAGGAAAACCATAAGTTGTTAAACTTTGACAATTTTGAAAGTGGTTTTAAGGTTAAGGGTGGAAAGAAACAAATTAAAAATGTCAAGGGTGGTGTCATCCTTGTAGATGTAGATTACACATTATAAGTAATAGGGTGGGTGGGTGGATTAAAGAAGGATGTCTATATGTCAAAAGCAAAAAGGTTAATTAAGACTATAGAAATGCATAAGAAAATGAACTCTAAACTTCTTAAACTTGAAAGAGTTATGAATACTGAAACAATGATTAAGGACACTCTACATATATCAAATAATGATAGTTTGTATAGAGATGTTTTAATGAATATGAGGCAGTCATTAGATAAAATGGCTACTATATCCAGTGTCAGTAAAAGAGAAAGATACCTGAAATCCTTTGATACATACTTTAATAACCAAGTAAGTGGTATGGTCTCTTGACCTCCACCAAGAAGGAATATAGAATTATCAGCCAAGATTTTAGTGGATGAACTATCATCACAAAACATGAAAGAAAGAATTACATCTGCCATGGAAAGTGATGCTGTAAGTGGGGAAACCAATTTCTGGAATAAGACAGTATCTTTGTTCTTAGAGGACTTTGTCAAGCCAGGAGATAAGGAATTATTTATCAATAGTGTAAATAAGTATATAGAAGTAAAAAACCAAAACTCTTATAGTAGTGATAAGATTAGAAAATTATCTCACTACTGATTTAGAAATAAATAATCAATTTTATTCTCTCAAAAATAAATTGTAAATAAAGGTGGAACCAAATAATATGGCTCCACTTTCTTTATTTTGTCTTTTTATCCAACTTATCAGTTATGTTTTTTATTATATTGTTTATAATTACACATATCTTTCCTGATTTGTTAGCCTTGATTAGACCTTTGATTGCTATTTTAATCAATCAGTTTTTAATTTTCTTTATCACATTTACCACCTTTCTTCTTATCTATCTTTTTCTTTCTCTTTCTATATTTCAAGAAACCAAAGACAGAACCTATTGCTAAAATGAGAGCAGTCAATGCTTCTAAGATTTCTATAAATATTTTCATAATTATCTTCCTATACTCATGTGAATGATATTTTGTCTCAGTTCCCTTTACCAAACATGTAGTCTTTATATTTAACTGAGTTGAATGCTACTCCATGTATATCATTACCTTTTGGTAGCATAACCTTTGTTGTTGAAGCATTTACTATTGCTAAGAATGGACCTAAAGCACCAAATGTATTAATACCAATTAAAGTTGCTTTGGGTATTGATAGGGTTGTTAGTGGTGAACTGATGAAAGCATATTCTCCTATTGTAGATACATTAGGAAATGAAACCATTGTAAGTTTATCTTCATTTTTAAATTGATTATCAACAACTATATTAGTTATTCCCATAAACTTCATAAACAAAGAGGGTGTTGTAAATGTTCCACCAAAACCATTTGTTATTAAGTCATTAGTATAACTAAAAGGTTCAATAAACCATTTAAATGTAATCTTATCTCAATTACCTGCTCCAAATATATCATTTTTAATAGTTGTTGTATTAAACTTACTTGGTAATTCAACTATTGTAGATACATTATTAACTACACTTTTGAAAGCATCTGTATCAATTGACTTAACATTTTTTAATGATATAAAAGTTAATGGTGAATCTTTAAATACATTATCTTCAATTACTTCAACAGTTGTAAACTCAATATGATTTAATGTAGTTACATCTTCAAATGCTCTTGACCTTATTGTTATAATTTTTGGTAATAAAATACTTATTAGTTTAGCATGAGAGAAACCTCATTTTTTTATTTCTGTTACATCATTCATTTTAACCATTGTTAAACCTGTTTGTCTATCAAATTCTGCTTGTGGAACAACATTAGTTGTTGTTAAAAACTTATTTTTAATTGCTTCTGTTGTAAAAGAACCTTGATATAAATTTCCACTTGCTATTTTCATTATTTCTTTTTCACCATTTGTATCTAAATTATTTAAACTTTTATTTGCTTTCTTAGCAAGTTCAGTATCAACATAAGTTTTACTTGCTTTAGCATCAATAACTGCTTGACCTATACTGTCTAAGTTATCCATTGTTTTATTTAGTCAAGAGTTACCAGCAGGAGGTGCTACTAAACCATCTATGATATCCATAGCTTGTTTAGCTTTGTCTCTGGCAGGTTGGTCTACAAGAGCACCACCTTTTCCAAATTCTATCCACCTACTACCATTTCATACTCAAACAAGTTGACTGTCTCTAGCAAGTCAAGCATCATCAAGGACAGGGTTAATTACCAAGAAAATGTCTGCTTTAGAAGGTAGAGTACCTTTAGCATTTACAGAGTGACCACTGTCACCTTTAACACCTTTTGAACCATTTATACCAGGCTTACCATTTATACCATCCTTACCATCCTTACCATTTATACCATCTATACCAGCCTTACCATTTATACCATCCTTACCATCTATACCATCCATACCAGGAGGACCATCTAATCCATCCATACCACGGTAACCAGTTTTACCTTTTGGTCCAACAATAGCTTCTATACCATTGTGACCTAAAGAACTAATATTGATATCAGTTGAAGTAAATAGATTACTAAAACTGTTGATATACATTAGAACCTCACCATTTAGATGAGCTGAATTGACAAGAGCAACATTGTTAAGAACATTTCTATCTACAGTATCTAACTTATATAGTGATTGTTCATGGTTGTCTGTCATGTCATGGTCTGTTATTGTATTATTGAATGGGTCACTTGATACTGACCTATCACTTCTACTATTAACAGTGCTTTTAACTCCTCTATTCTCATTGTCAATCAAGTCTGCTAATCTATTTTCAAGAATAGTAGTTAGTTTAACAAAGAACTGTGGAGTAAATTGCATATAGTAATTTCTTAAATACCCAAGGAATTCATCCTTTTTGTGATAAGGTATTCTTTCATTGTATTGATTTTTGAATAACTCATAGATATACTCATTGTTAAAAAATGAATATTTACCATTAAGTCATTGAGGGTGTTCCCCTTTATCATCAACCATTACCTTTCTAAGAGGTTCAATTACATGTTTCTTAAATGAATTGAAATCCTCTATTATATCTTTAAATCTCTTTACATGATATTTATTACCCATTTTTATTGAACCACCCTTTCTTTTCCTCTTTCTCTGTGTTGTTGTCACCTTGCTCCTCAGCAGCAACCTCTTCTTTTTCAGTTATTATATCTTTTACTTCAATTTCAATACCAAACTTCTCAACCATTTCTTCAACTGCTTTGTTGATATAGTTATTAGCATCTTGTTCCAATACATCAAAGTTGATTGTCTCTGTATCTATTTCTTTAGATATATTTCTTTCAGTCTTTTTATTTGTGTTAATCCTTCTACCATTAAGGAAATATTCATATTCCATAAATGCTTGTAGATTTTCAAATTGACCTTTAGCACTTTCTACTGAACTCTCAAATGTTACAGAGTTGGCAACAGTAGATTGCATTTTATCAGCACTGGATTGATTACCTGACATTCTTTGCTCATTTTCAGTAAAGTAACTTACTGGTGAAGCAACAACATCAATAAATGGTGACCTTGGGTCAGTCATAGACATTAGTTCTACCTGTGCTATTTCAGATGAATTATTCATCATGTTTCTTTTGAACTTCTTGATTGAAGCAATTGAAGCAGTTATAGCTGCATCCTTCAAGTCAATCATAGTGTTCAGTGCATCTTTTCAGTAATACACAAATGGGAATGCATTGAAGTTATACTTACATACAACTACATCATCTCCCTTTAGTTTAATGGATTTGCTATCTTCATTGATACCATATCCAAGTCTTGCAGGAATACCTTTAACTCATTTCACTTTGTAGTCTATTGTGTGTTTAATGTCTGTTATGGCAAGAACAACAAATTTTCCATTTTTCTTACCAACAGCCACTTTACCAAACTCAACTAATTGTCTCATAAATACAGGTCATATTCTTTCTATATCTTTATCTCCCATCACTTTATGTAGTGAAGTAAAATACCTGATATGTAAATCATACATCCTATATCATTCCACATTTGACTTTTGGAGAGCCATTAAATAACTATCCATTGCAAAAGTGGAACCATCCAGTGGGAAGGGAGAAGCATTGCTTGTCCTTTGTCCCAATGGGTAATTCTGTGTTTGTGACATATGTGTCTCCTTTTCAAATATTTGAACTCAGTCATCAGTGAGGGTAGTTCATCTCCCCCAGACTAATATCTCTATTAGTTTCTTGTTTTTTGTATCTTACCATATATTCTTGACATGTAATTAAACAATAAGTCTTTTAATTCATATGTTGTAAATAGAAGGTTACCATTCTCCAACCCTTGATATATAGGTTGTAACTGACTTGCTATATCCAATGGTCTTACAAATCTCCCCTTTTCAAAACCATCTTCTGTAGTCAACACATACACTGGGGCAGTGGACATCCTTTCTCCAGGGACAATTACCCATTTGCTACTATCATCTATAGATAATGTAAATGTTAATCCATCCAACCTGTATTGAGAGATATATCTTAAAGATGATAATCTACTCTCTGGAACAACCATACCTCCATCACCATCTAAGAACTTAGCACTATCAATGAAATCTTGTAATTCTTTTGAGTTAGCAGTTCATGATGATGTGGTTGAGATTGTATCAACCTTTGGTGGGTTCTCTCAATTAGTATGATATGTATATCAAAGTCTTTTTGATTTATCCCTTATTTCCTCATTATCATTTCATATATCTCAATGAAGTAGAATGTCTGAGTTCAATGTAGTTGCATTTGCTTGTAGTATAACTGTAAGCATGTCTGACCTTTCTAAGGTCTTAATGAAGTCAGCAAGTTTTGAGTATGCTCTTGGTAGTCTCCTTGTAGTTCTTGGTAAGAACTCATCATAAATAAGAAGACCACATCCATTACCAGAAATTGATGCCATGTTGTGAACTGTAGAAAGAGCTACAAATTTTATAACCATTCTACCAGTTTCTTTATCAACAATAGAGTGACCTTGTCAGATAAACTCTGTATTTCCTATACCTATTAAAGGGTGAGGAGGGTCTTTCTTATAATCATCAACTATGTTTTTGATTTCCTCTAAAGTAGTTCTCATCCATGTTGTGTATTCACCACTCTCTCTATATCAATCAATAGCAAGTTCTATACCTGAGTATGTCTTACCTATACTCCTTGGAGTTATTGTTATATATGTTGAGTAGTTTTCTAAGTCAATATAGTCTTTTCAATTGAAGTAGTTTGGTTGAGCCTCTTGATATTTCTTTATAACTTTCTTTCTCTGTTTTAATATCTTTTTAATATCTGTCATTTATATACCCAACTCTCAGTTTTCTTTTGAGTAGTCATTTATCTTTTCATCAGAGTTCCATAGTCTTATACCTACTGAGAATAATTGGTTAAGGTCTCTCAACACTTCAACAGGCACATTTCCTTTTTCAACTAAGTTTTCAAAGTTATGTATTTGTCAGTATGAGAACCTCTTTCTTGTAATAAGATGAGTGTAGTCTTTAATTGGAACTACTCTATCACTTTCATATCCATACTTGTTATAGAACATTGCTATTTCTTGTTGTTGTATTTTGGGGTGAGTTTCAATTTTGATAGCCATTGCTGTATCTCCAAATTCACCCTTATCCATAAGTGTTATATCTTTCATTACCATAATATCATCTATTTCTGTAGATTGACCTTGGTTCTTAAGGTCTGCTATTTTTGCTTTCATTTGTCTTTCTGCTGTTATTCCATGTATAAGTCCTGAAACTGCTCCAACTACACCACCAACTGCAGCTACAGGTCCCATCATAGCATTTGCTGCCAATCCTGATGCTAATCCACCTGCTACATTTGATGCTGTGTTAACTCTATTGTTAGCAAGACCTGTTTTATATGAGTTACCATGGTTTAACATATAGGTTGCATAATTTGATGTTGGAGTAGGTAGTTGGTCTTTATATGAGACAGTAAATATTTTTGAGTTGTCTTTGAACTTATCATACATAGGTGCCACAATTTTTGTCATAACAACAGGTCCCTCATATGAAAGTAATTGTGTATAGTCTAATTTAAATGTTGATGTGTCTATAAGATATTCATTAATCAATTTTGTATTTTGACCATTTAAAGAGCTCAATGTTATTTGTTTATGTTTTGATGTTTGTAATTTTAATTCCCTTTTATAGTTATAATCATCACTTATCAAATCCTCAAAATCAAATATGTCTTTTGTTTTCATTGTTGAAGACCATTGGTCATTTACTAAAGAACCACCATAAAATGAGTTTCATACATAATCTTGAGGATTGCTATCTGGAACATGACTCCAACTAGGATTATTAGCTAAATTTGGTGCATGTTTTTCTGTAAATACAATATCTATACCTGCAGCTGAATTGGGGTCTTCTGGAATATATTCTTTAAAGGGGTAAATAGGAAACGGTGTTAAAAACCCTTTATTTATTGATGCTATTTCAAGTTTATCAGTTGAAATATCCATTGTATATTTAATACCAGTTCTAGATTCTTCAAAACTACTTCATTTATAAATTGTATAAATTGAACCTACAATTTCATAATTATAATTGTCAGCAAGAAACATTGAAGTATCTGTATACTTTCCACTTGCATTCATTATAATAACAGGTTTTAAATTAGAGAAGAAAGTTTTTATTACATAAAGGTCTCCTTTTTTGTTCTTGTATTTTTCTAAAAGACCCTTGTAAATATCAGTTAAAATTGGTTCTACTCTAAGTGGAATGAAAACTGTATTATGAATTTCAGTGTCATCATTTCATATACCACTTTCCTCTGACATATTAGGAACTAATTTGTTATTAACTTTCTTATATCTATCAAAGTGTTTTCTTTGTATCTTTGTAGCACCATCAAAGTTAATGATGTCTAAATATGTAGTTATACTATCTAAAACAAGGTCTAATCTTGCTGTTGTATTGTTCTTTATTGTAACACTTTCTACAAAATAGAACTTATTAAATCCTTGTAATTCTATCATTACATATGGAATTGACTTAACCACCTCTAAATTGTTAAATTTGATATTAACATATCCATTAAGTGTTCCATTCTCTGTAAATGAAGCCTCTATTTCATTGTAAAATGTGTCTGCTATTCAGTTGTTTTTCTTTTGTGTTTTATTACCATAAAACATAGGTCTATTATCAGTATTGATATTAAATCCTATTGGTTTCTTTGGTAATCTTACTTTTACATCTATAATCATGTAATCTCCTTTTCAATTCGAGTTTTAAATACTCATTTATAAAAACAATCCTAAGATTGCTTCCATAGTATGAGGAATTAAATAATTTACTTAAAGTCTATTTTAACACCATTAGCTCAAGGGATAACCCCAAATACTAATCAGTAGTGTAGGAATGTTTCAATAGTCATGTTAGCAGCTCATGTATTTGATGCTACTTCATTAACTCTGAAGTGACCTTTACATGCTTCATCAGACAGAATTACTACTTCATCATCTGTTAAGACATCTGAGAATAGAACTCCTTTGTATGATGATACATCAAAATATTGATTGTGGAATTTGACTGTCATAGTCTCTCCATCAAGTTTGTTTTTCATGTTTGTATTCATGATTAAGAATAAGTTATCTCTCTTAGAGATTTGTTTTCTAACTTCATTCTCATGAGTAGGGTCAGCAGGATTAGCAAATCCAAGGTTATACTTAACTGTTGGAATTGACATGTTTAATGATACACCATTGATGTATACAAACCTTTCATCCATCTTATCTGCTCCTATAGTTTTAGCAAGAACATTTTTGATAGAACCAAAGATTTCTCCTTGCATAACTTCATATAGTCTTATTTGCATAGTTTCAGATAACAGTTTTGTCTGTTCTTGTAATCACTCTCCAAATGCTGTTTCAGAAGCAAATGCTGCTTTCACACCAACCATTGATACAGTGTTAGTAATATATTCTCTAATAACTGTTCTAAATACAATGTTGAGGTTCTTAGCTCTCTCTTGGTCTGCTGGCATTCTCTTTGTGCTATCAAATGTGTGATGTTTCAATAGTTTAGAGGCAAAGTATTCTTTTGCTCCTGCTATTGATACACCTTCTTGTATGAAAGCCTTTGTGAAAGGGTCTTCAAACTTCATGTGTTTTCACATAGTAGATACAAGTACCTTATTTGTGAAATCATTTAAGAATTCATTCATTTGTAGGTTAGAGAACCCTGATACTGCTTGTCTTAATGCTGTTGCTTTAGCATCATCTGTAGCACCTGCTACACCTAATACTGTTGCTGCTGCTGCTAATTTTGGTCCATTACCTAATGTGTATATAATTGCTTGTTTCTTAGCCATTATTTGTCTCCTTTTGTGTCAAATAGTTCTGAGTAAAGAGTTTCAACAGGGTTGTTATCAACCTCTATTTCCACACCTTCATTCAATTCAAATTCTAATTTTTGTTCCTCAATAGATGCTTTAAGTTCATCAATCTCTTTTTGTTTTGCTGAAAGTTCATCATCTAATACTGATGTTCTCTTACCAACAAGGGCTTTAAGTTGCTCTTTATTCACTTTATATGTCTTAGCCATATTGTCTTTCTCCTTTTCAAAAAGGGATAATTTATTTCTACCCCAACTAAATTATACCACAAAAAGGGTATATATTTACATAAACTTTCATTATGGTTAGTTGAAACCCCTAATTTCACCTTATAATCTCTAAAAATAAGTTATTTTCACACATATACTATTT
>JAVCKZ010084967.1:0-12287 GCA_034780755.1 Lepetodrilus elevatus
CCAGAGAGAACTTATAACCAACATCTTTACTTTCCTTATGGAACTCACAACTACATAGTGGGAGGATTTTTTCAACTATTTTTAGCACAAAAATATGGACTAGATCGGACAAATAGTTACTTTTATAACTTCTCTGGACAGTGGATTCCAATATTTACAAATAGTGTTTTTAAAGATACTTTTGGAGTAAACTTTGAAGACTCTATATCAGAGTTTAGTGAGTGGATGAAGAGTAAAAATAGTGGTTTTAAAGCGACCAAAGGTAAGTTGATAACAACTTCAAAAGCAAATGTAAAATTTACTTCTACTGAAGATGAGATTATCTTTTTGACAACAGATATGAAATCATATCCTACACTAAATAGACTCTCAAAAACAACTAAAGAGATGACTAAAAAAGAGACAACACTATCGTTTGGAAGGGTTTTTAAAGTAGAAGATGATTTTTATACTCTAACATCATCTCACACATCACCAACAAAGATAAAAGTTGGGCTTTTTGATGAAGATGGAAATATCTTAAAAGGTAGTAGCTCTAAAGCTATTCAGCAGATTTCAGCTGATGCAAATAGTGAGATATATTTTGATATACCAAGTTCGATAGAGGAGCCACAAGCTTATGTTGATGGTAAGTTTTTTGGTAGGGTAAACTCATCTATATTTAGAGATAATGCTGGAAATCTTTACTATTTCAGACAAGAGGGCAAGGTTAGATCTCTATATAAAAACCATAAATTACTCTATTCGTTTGATGGCTGGTATGGTTTTGTAGCTGATGTGGATGAAGGAGGAGTTTACTTTGTGGCAAACTCCAAACATGGTAGTTCTCTATTTTGTTATAACGATGGCTCAATCTCACGAGCTGTAGATGGTGATGATGTTATAGATGCAAAACTTTTAGGTGATGGTAAAGTACTTGTTGAGTCAGTCACTGCTGATGGGGTTATCTTCCAAGAGGTTACACTTACAAATATAGTTGAAAAGACAAACTACCCTAACTACTTTTCAAAAGTGAAGATGACAAAAAAAGAGGATAAAAGTTTTGAGATAAACACAACAAAACCAGAGCCTTTTTCTCCCGTTTCAGATATGCACTTTAGCTCACTTGAAAGCAGTATGAACTATAAAGAGGATAGATTAGATTTTGATGTGAGTGCAAACTTTTCAGATGCCCTGATGCAAAACAGTTTTACGATTTTTACCTCCAAGTTTGACCAAGATACGATAGCTGGAGTTGGATATGATAACTCTGCATATAGATTAAATTTTGGTATTGCTGCTTATGGTGTGATAGATCATGATATAAATGTATCATCTAGGGATTATGGATTAAATGCATACTTAAAATACCCGATATTTAGTGAGATGTATAAACGGCTTGATAGTAGTTTGACTTATGGTATCGTAAATGATAAGGACGATAAAGAACCACTTGTTTTAACTCTCTCTTATAGCGATAGTAGACACTTTGGAAACAGTATGTATCTAAATCGTGGAGATTATCTAACCGCTTCAGTTGGATTAGACAGAGATGATAAATCAGCAGGGTTAAAGTACTTTAGACAGCGAGAGTTAGGTAGTGAGTGGTATGCTAGTTTTAACCTTTCAGGTGCATATTCAGAAGTTAAAAATGGCGATAAAGAGAGGGGTATCAAGGTAGAGTCATATAAAAATAGTCGTTCAAATGCCCTAAACTTTGAGATGCCAAGCCTTATAAATGATATATATGCAAAACAGATCATAAAAACAGGAGTAGGGGTAAAGAAAGTTTTTAACTTTGATAAGTACTTCTTCTCATTTCCAGTATCACTAAGAAGAGAGGCTGTATATGCGAAGTATAATTATTATGATTTAACATTTAAAGATGATTTTAATAAAGGCTATTCAGAGGTTACTGTTGGATTAAAAACAGATCTATTATACTTTAATACTCTATCTCTACCTTTTAGTATAGAGTACCTTTATAATCCAGATCTAAGTGAGAGTAGTGATCTTAGAGTGTTGTTTGACTTGGTGTTTTAAATAAGCAAAAAATGGAGGATTTGTAGGAATAAAAAATCCATACAGATCCACCTTTTTGTTTTGTTTACCTAAACTGTTTACAAATTCTACTATTTGGTTCTTCACAAGCTAACTCTTTTACCCATCTGGCAACTGTTCTTGCCCCTTGTTCTTCAAAGTGAGTTCTATCTCTTTTTATTGTACCATCATCCATTTCTCTATAACAGTTTCCAAAATTTGAATCTAGTTCAGCTGATGTAAGTTTTCTAAACTCTTGAAATGATTTTTTATGTAGATCCAATACCCTTACATTTTCTCTTATCGCAAGTTCTTTCATGGCATTTGGATAACCACCTCTTACATCTGATACTCTTCCATCAGGCCCAAGATCTCTTGAGTTTGGTGAAGTTATCAAGATAGGAGTAAAGTTTAACTCTCTTGCTGCATCTATATATAATTGTAGATCAAATTTAAAATACTCATATTTCACTGGATTATCACCATATATCGGATCCAATTGATGTTTATCATTTCCACCAAACTGTATGAGCAATATTCCTCCACCTAAAGCTTCCATTTTCTCTTTTGTTTTTCCCCAGTAGTGATCTTTGTTTGGACCAAACAATAGTGCCCACTCTTCATACTGATGATCAGGCGGCATTAGAAAACTACTCGCACTAGCTCCAGCTCTTGCTAAGTTATAAATATTTTGGCTCTCTACTGCAAACTCTGGTAGTATCTCACCCCATCCCTCAAGAGTACAAGGAGATCTGTCTTCATGAACTTCATTATCAACTTCATTTACTAAATGTACTGTAGATGATCCTATGATTACAATGGGAGTTCCTGTTGTGCTTATCTGATGCTCTTTCATGTGTGAAAAGTCTATATTTGTATTCCAATCGCTTGAAGTTACTCTTGATGTGTATCGTATCTTTGTTGCATGATTTATCATATTTAGAGGTAGAGTTACCGTTATACCTTGATTTGTCTGATTGGTTTGGATATTTTGACCTATATCATCCCAATGCCAACCTATTGCACCTGCAGGATAGGTATATAAGTGACCATTACTTACAAGATAATCAGCACCAATTATATCCCCTTTACTATATCCACTATTTGGATCGTTATCAGCATCTATAAAAAAGTTAGGATGAGCACCCTCTGCCAATCGACCTTTTAGTGATAAGATGAGATTATTATCTCTATTTGATGCTTTTATTGAGTCTGTAAAGCTATCCATATCATCAGTAGAGCGTACTTCATACCGATAAAAAGTGCCACTGCTAACTCCTCTATCTGTAAAAGTGACACTCTCTTGTATATGTCTGTCATTTCTTGGAAGCATCGCTATAAACTCTCCGTTACGAAATACCTTAAATCCTCTCTCATCATCTGATCTATCTCTCCAAGTTAGTGTTACAGAGTTCTCAGCAGGAGTCACTACAAGATGAGATGGGGCTTCAGGAGCTGCATGGAGTAATACTCCAAATAGTAAAAATAGACTTAACTTTTTCATAAAATATCCTCTTTTAGTAAATTTTTTTTACTATTATAGTACTATTTTGTAACTAAAATGTTAGCACTAATTAATATCCATCATCAAACTTCTTCTTTTTGTGTTTATCTTTTCTGATGTTTCTCTCTCTTTGGATCTTTTGTAGCCCATTTGCGCTTCTTAGGATATATCTTGTTGTTTCATCAAAGTCAAACTCTCTATCTTTGAGTGTGAGGATAGACTCTACAAGCTTTTCAAGGGAGTTGTAGTAGGTGTTATCAAGAGATACTTTTTGAGCTTTTTCTATCGGTTTTCTTATGTTTTCAACAAATGCTAAAAATCTATCTTTATCATCATGGTCATCTTTTGATAGGTAGCTTACACACTTACTTAGACCTAGTTCAAGCACTCTTGTATAGATGATTCTTAGATGTCTGTTTTGTTTCTCTTCTTTCATCAGCTAATCATCATCTCATAAGGTCTTGAAATCTTATCAACCAGTGCTGTTATAGAGACATTTCGGCTCTCCCTAGCAAACTCTTTTCCATCAAGATATATGACTATAGTAGGAACGGAAAATATTCCCATAGAAGCTGGTATTTCAGGTGATTTTGATGAGTCTATAAAATATTTTTTTATTTTGGGAAAATGCTCATCAAAAGCTTCTATGATCTTTGGCTTAAGTGCATGGCAAACATTGCAAGTGGGAGTTGAAAAGTACAAAAGTACCCCCAACTCACTCTTTATCAAACTCTCAATCTCCTCTTGTGTATAGTTGTTTTCACTCATGATTTTCCACTAGCCTTTATCTTTGGTATCGTAATCTCAAGTATATCATCTTTATAAGTTGTTTGAAGTTTTTCTACAAGAGCATCTGCCGGTATGGCTATGATATTTTTACTACTACTTGAAGATACTTGGGTGATAGTTGAATTTTGGCTTTTAGTAGTTTTTTTCTCTTTTGTACCGACTGAGATAGTTAGAAAGTTATCGTTTGTAGATATGTCGATTTTAGAGTTTTTACCATCAGGAAGTTTTATCTGAGTGTAGTAGTGGCTTCCTTTATCCTCAAGCGAAGTTCCTTGTATCCCTTTTAGCCCTTCAAAAAGTTGTCCTAAAAATGGATCTCCTTGCATCTGATTGCTAAGGTTATCTAGCTGTTGTGGTAAGTTTTCAAGCTCTTTTTGAATCTGTGCAAATCCACTTTGAGCTTGTGCTTTAAATTCACTCAAGCCATCTTGAACATCTTTTGAAGCAAAGATACTTTTAAAAAGATCTTGAATACTATCTTCTATTCTTTTCTGATCTAAATGTGTTCTCTCTTGTTGTGAGAGATTAGAGAGTTGATTTGTCGTGCTGTTTCTAGATGTTTTTGCTGTGCCTATGTTGATGTTTACTTCAGGCTCATCTTTTTTTACTATCTTTGTTGTTGTAGTTGTTTCTTTAGTTGGGTTCTCTTTTTGATAAAGAAGATAACCTTGATATGCTATGATAGCAACTAGGATAAAACCTATACCTAATGTGATATTTTTATTATTCATCTTTCCTCCATTTTGTGGGATTGAGTTAATTGTATCAAAAATAGGAAAAAAATTGTGAACAAAGGGTAATAATGTCAGCGATATTTGAGGCAGTGATAAAAACGATGCCAAATGGAAAGTGGTTTATAGAGCTTAGAGATAGTGAAAAAGAGGATAATTCTCAAGAGTGTACCTCAGTAGAAGAGTTTGCACAAAAGTTAGAAGAGATGGGTGCCGAGTATAATCAAGATGTAGAAGTTACTTGGTCTCAAGAAGATGATGTGACAGAGATTCAAGTACATGAAGTTAGGATGGAGATGATGGCTTATGAAGCTAAGATAAAAGAGGAGAGTGAGCAGGAAGCTCCACAAGATCACAACAGTGATGGAACTCCAAAGTTTTAGATAAACCTATGAAAAAGATACTTATAACAAATGATGATGGTTTTGATAGTGAGGGTTTAAAAGCTCTCGTTGATGCGGTGAGTGATTTAGGTGAGGTTGTGGTAGTAGCTCCTACTATTGAAAAATCAGCTTCAGGACATAGTTTGACACTTACTCGTCCATTGAGATTTGTTGAGCTTGAAAAAAACTTCTATAAGCTCGATGATGGAACTCCAACGGACTGTATATATCTAGCATTAAATGCTCTTTTTAAAGATGGGGGTAAACCAGATCTGATACTTAGTGGTATAAACAAAGGTAGTAATCTAGGTGAAGATATAACATATAGTGGTACAGTTGCTGGGGCTATGGAGGGTGTGATTCAGGGGATTCCTTCAGTTGCATTTTCTCAAGTTTATAAAGGGGGCAAACATACTCTAGGTCATAAGGGGTATGATTTGGCTAAAAAAGTGGTAAGAGAGATAACTCAAAAGATTTTTGATAACTCATTTCCACTAGGGGATCGTAAACTTATAAATATAAACATACCTCCTGTATCGGTCGAAGAGTGTAAGGGTTATAAGATCACAAAAGTTGGATATAGATGTTATGGCAATGATGCCCATATGCATAAAAACCCACGAGGAGAAGAGCACTACTGGATAGGGCTTCATCCCCTTGAATGGAGAGATAGTGAAGATGGACAGATTTCAGATCTAGAAGCTGTGGATCAAAACTTTATATCTGTTACTCCTATCATGCTAGATCTTACATCTCATAGTGATTTAGAGAGTTTAAAGAGCTGGATTTGAGGTTTTCTAGGTGTGAAGATCTCTTTGGTGAAGATTTTCAAAAGATCCAAAAAGCTAAGATTTTACTGCTTGGAGTCGGTGGAGTAGGGGGCTTTTGTCTGGATTGTCTTCTTCGCTCAGGGATTCATGATCTAACTATCGTAGATTTTGATAGCTTTGAAGAGAGTAACCAAAATCGCCAACTTGGGAGTGAAAATGTTGGGATGGTAAAGGTAGAGCATTTTGCAAAAAACTATCCAACTATTATGGCGATAAATGAGAAAGTTACACCTACTTGGTGTGAAGAGTTTGATTTTAGTGAGTTTGATTTGGTGATAGATGCCATAGATGATATGGATGCAAAAGTTGCTTTGGCAAATTGTGTTGGGGAGAAGCTGATATCTTCTATGGGTGGAGCAAAGAGAGTAGATCCTACAAAGATCAAGTTTAGCTCTATCTGGAAAAGTGAGGGTGATGCTTTGGCTAAAAAGTTCAGGTATGAGTTAAGAAAAAGTGGATTTGATGGTGATTTTGATGTGGTTTACTCAAATGAAGAGCCAAAGTGCAAAGAGCTTGGAAGCTTTGTAGGTGTGACTGGTAGTTTTGGTTTGGCTCTTTGTTCGTTGGCTATTAAAAAGGTTAGATCATGAAGATAGTTTTTATATTGGTTATATCCTTATCTTTATGGGCTAAGAGTGTTGAGTTTTTGGATGCTAAAGTATTGGATAATCCAACCATTGATGGATTGAAATTTACAGAGATTTCTGATCTCTCTTATGATAAAACTCAAGATCTATTTTATGCTGTTAGTGATCGCGGGAGAGTTTTTAAGGTAAAGATCTCTATATCAGAGGATAAGATAAAAGAGGTAAATTATCTTGATGTAAAGACTCTACGAGGTAAAGATAACAAAAAACTTACACGAAGATATAAAGATTCTGAATCTTTGGCGATTATTGCAGATAAAATCTTAATCTCTTTTGAGGGTAAAAGTAGGATCGTTAAGTATGATAAAAATCTACGATATATCAAAAAACAGAAACTCCCAAAAGATCTAAAATCATTTACAAAGATGGATCACTCAGGCGATGGGTTTGAAGCTATGACTCACTCAAATAGATATGGTTTTATAACAGCTCGTGAGAAACCTTTTTGGAATCAAAGTGCAAAAGGTTATCATGCTATCTTTGGTAAAGATGGTGAGATCTGTAAGATTAAAGTTGATAAATATAAAAGTGCTATAACAGAGTTTGAGATGTTAGAAGATGGTAAGCTTTTAGCTCTTTTTAGAGATTTTAGTTTTAAGAGATTGTCATTTAAGATTGCTTTAAAAGTGATTGATATTGACAATCCAAAAAATGGTATTTGTGAAGTTACTGAGCTTGCAAAGCTTGATGGATTGAAAAATAGATTTGTTGATAATTATGAGGGTTTAACTCACTATAAAGATAACTTATATCTTATGATAAGTGATGACAATAACAATCTATTTCAAAGGACTATTTTGAGATTATTTCGTATAAAGGATGATAAATGAAAAAGGTTTTAATTGGTTTAGTGGTGGCTACTTCTATGTTTGCTTTAGAGTTTAGAGTGGGATTTGGAAGTTATGATACAGATTTTAAGATTATGAATTTTGCAGATCATGAGACTTCAAACGATACGGTAGTTTTTATGATAAAAGAGCCAAGATCTGATATAAGTGATAAGCTATTTTACTACTACGATGTAGAGTATCATATAGCTAGCAATAAAAGGCAAAAGACTCAGTTTGGTAATCCTGTGGCAAATCATGATTTTCCAGTTTTTGGAAAACCAGCTGATAAGGCAAATGATTTTATAAACTGGATGAGTATTGATGGAGACTATGAGGGATTGGGATTTGATCTAAATTTTGGTTTGGGTTATGATCTATTTAAAAATCAAAATGGCTATCTTGCAATAGCACTAAATAGTGGAGCTACACTTCCAAATATCAGTGGGGATAACATAGTAGAGAGAGCAAAATTTGCCTACAAGATGATAAAAAAATGGGATCTAGATGTTGGTACTTATAAGATTGGACTAGCTCTTAGAAGAAGCTATAACTTTAGAGATCTTTTTTCATTTTATGGATCTATCGGATATGGATTTCAAAAGGCTTACATAGAGAGTGATATGTTTAAGAGTGATGTTGATAGCAAAGGAACTTATAGAAACTTTGATATCGGTCTAAAGATGAGTGCAGATAAGTTATCAAGTTCTTTTTCAAAAGATCTATCATTTTCATTAGGACACACTAGAAAAAGTTGGAGTGTAGATAGTGTAGATGTCAATCTTTTTAACTTCTTTGAGAGAGATGTTTTTCGTCCATTTGAGCTTGATCTAAATAGTAACTATACATACATAGGGTTAGAGTATAAGTTTTAGATGCAAAAGAGGATAAATTGTGTAAAATGTTTCTATTATTATGTCACTTGGCAACCCCAAACTCCTCATGGTTGTAAAGCATTTGGATTTAGATCAAAGAGTATGCCATCTCAAGAAGTTTTCAAAAGTAGTGGCAAGAGTTGTGATTTATATAAAGAGAAAGGATAGTTAGTATGGAAGTAGCAAAGTTTAGTCGTGTAGGTTTTATACTCTCAGCTGCAGGAGCCGCAGTGGGACTTGGAAATATATGGAAGTTTCCTTATATAACGGGTCTTTATGGTGGTGGAGCATTTGTGATGGTTTATCTCATAACTATACTTTTTATCGGTGTATCTCTGCTGATAGCTGAGATGTTGATGGGTAAGAGAGGTGAAAGTGACGCCGTTAGTAACTTTGAAAGAGAAGCTCCATCTCTTAAATGGGCATGGGCAAGGGCAGGGTATCTGTTTGTCATAGGTCTTATCATCATGACTTTTTACTCTGTTGTGATTGGTTGGATATTTTACTACATATATGTAGCTTTGACAGGACTTCCTACTACGATTGAACAAGCTCAGGATATGTTTGATGCTCTTTATGGAAAATCACCATATCTTCAAATGTTTTTGCATTTTATATCGGTTGTTTTAGTTGCTGGGGTGTTATTTAAAGGTATTAAGAGTGGGATTGAGAGGGTAAATGTTATCTTGATTCCGATGCTTATATCTATATTGCTAGGTCTTATGTTTTATGCTATGAATTTTGATGGTTTTTCAAAAGCACTTAGCTTTTTGTTTACTCCTGATTTTTCAAAGTTAAGCTCAGAAGCTATAATCAGGGCTGTTGGACACTCATTTTTTACACTCTCTATCGGTATTGGTGCTATTATGGCTTATGCTTCATCCTTACCTAAAGATACAAATGTATATAAAGCTGGGCTTTGGGTTGCATTTTTAGATACATTTATCGCACTTCTTGCAGGTGTTGTTATATTTTCATTTTTGTTTGAGTTTGGAGGAGAACCTGCTAAGGGACCTGGTCTTGTTTTCATGTCACTTCCTATCATCTTTGCAAAGCTTGGGACTGTCGGGACTATCATAGCCCTTCTGTTTTTTCTAGGTATGGCATTTGCAGGATTGACATCGGCTATATCGCTAGTGGAGCCAACGGTTATGTACCTTGAGCGTCGATGGAGTATGAGTAAAATAAAAGCTGTTTTTTGGAGTTCGTTTGTCTATTTTGCAGTGGGAATTTTGATGATACTGTCTATCTCTGATGATTTTAAAGAGTACTTTATGGTAGGAGATAAACCTCTTTTTGATGCAGTTGAGTTTGCAGTAGATTCATTTTTGATGCCACTTGGTGGGATATTGATAGCCATTTTTGTTGGATTTGTGATGAAAAAAGATGATGTTAGAGCTGTTTTAGCAGATGATATGGGTGAGGTAGTGTTTAAGGTATGGTACTTTAGTATCCGATATATCGCACCTTTAGCTGTGCTATTTTTAGCCTATAATGCACTAAAAGTATAATTCACTTTCAATTCACTATCATCGTTTAAAATGAGAGTGTAAGAAAAGATAATAAGGAAAAAAATATGAAAAAGATAATAATAATTTTAATAACAATGCTACTAAGTTTAAATGCAACAACTTACAATGTAAAATACCACGGGATGACACTAGGTGAGATTACAGATCTAAGTACTATAAAAGATCTATATCTTAAAGCAAAAGTGACAAGTAGAGTTGCTAGATTTATGCTTGGAAAAGATAACCTTGTCTACTATGGTGGTGATAAGCCAGATGTTGGATCTTCAAAGTTTAAAAAAGATAAAAAGATGATTTTATATGCTTTTAAAACTTCTATAACTCAAAAGCCAAAGTTTAAAAAGTTTGAGATAAGTGATGTTAAAAATATCACTTTAAGTTGTGAAAGCAATCAAAGCTGTGATTTTATCTACTATAAAAAAGGTAAAGTTGATGGAAAAGGTAAGATAGAGTTTGATGAAAATGGTGAGTTTATAAGTATCACTGAGACAAAATCAAATTTTGAAATCAGTAGAAAGTAGCAACTTGCTACTTTCCAAACACCACATCTCTATGAGCTGCATTTATCTCTATGATAAATCCTCCCAAACCATCTACAAATGCCATAAAAGTTATCATCAAAAACATTGAGTTATGAGCCCAAGGAAGAGTGATAAACATGATTAGATAGATTATGGCTACAACTATACTAAAGAGTGATTCAAGTGAGTTAAAGCTCTTTGTAGTAGCTGCTTTATAGATCTCGATGAGTAGAAAAAAGATACCTGCAAATATAAAAGCATCAGTCACTGTGATACTTAAAGTTTTATGTGAAAAGAGAACATGACCAAAGCTAAAGGCTTCACTTTTAAATGGTCCTGGTAGGTATGGTGCATAGTGGATTCCCATGTATGCTAAAAGTAACCAAAAAAATGTAGTTATAGATAAAATTCCCATTTAAAACCTTGTGATTATTTAATATCTTTGATTTTAGTTAAAAGGAGTTTAAAAGTAGCCAAAAGGGAAAAAGTTCCCTTTTGGTAATGTTTTAGAGTCTTGACTCGTATCGTCTAAGCATATAAAGCTTTTTAAGCATCTTTTTCTTAGCAGCGATTTTCTGTTTTTTTCTCTTTTCTGTTCCTGTCTCATAGAACTCTCTAGCTCTAGTTTCAGTAACGATAAGATTTCTATCAGTCTGTTTTTTGAACTTTCTGTAAGCTTCTTCAAACGATTCACTTGGTTTAACAACTATACCTGGCATCTGAACATCACCCACTTTCTGTTAAAATTTAGCCAAGATTGTACCATAAAAACTACAGATTACAAAGCTTTTTTACTCTCATTTGAATCTTTTTTAATTTTTAGCTCTTTTATGATCTCAATCGTCTTTTTTTCACTCTTTAAAGGAGGATTTCCATCGATTGCATTTTGGACCCACTCTCTTGTCTCTTTGATATAAAAGTCTTCATCACTTCTTATATATTTTTCAGCTTTTTTAGCATATAAAAGTGCCTCTTTTAAGAGCTTTTGATCCTCTCTTTTTGACTCTTTATAAAGTAGCTTTGCATAGTGATTTGTTACTGTTTTATACATATTTAACTGAAATTTGCCAAGTTCACCATCTTCCCAGATATCTTTGCCATTATCTGTAGATTTATCTAAAAATGAGATGATTTTTTTAGCTAGTTTTTTATACTCTTCTTCATCATTTTTATTTGTTTCAAGAAGTTTTAAAAGTCCATAATGAGCATAAAGATAATCATACTGATCTATATTTTTATTTGCCTTTGATTGAGAAGATTTTGTAAGCACTTTGATAAAAAATTCACTTGCATCTTTTATCTTTCCATCGTTAAATAGGGTCTTTGCATCACTCATGATCTTAAAAGTATCATAGCCACTCTCAGGTGTGATCTTGGCATTTGTATAAACAGTGTTTGGTAGTTGTAGTGCAAATAAGTTTGCACAAAAAGTGATAGATAAAAATAGTTTTTTCATTCAAAGTCCTTAAATATATATATACTATTATACCACATAAAGGTTATATAAATTTTAACCTTTATGCCAATACCTTATAGGACCTGTATCTATATGCATAAAACCACTCTTTGGATAGTAGCCAACTCCACCACGTCTTAGAAATGTTGAGAGCTTTTTTAGATCTTTTAGCTGGG
>JAVCKZ010084978.1:0-10000 GCA_034780755.1 Lepetodrilus elevatus
TATCTCTCTCTATCTCTCTCTCCCTCCCTCCCGCACTCTCTCTCTCTCTCTCTCTCTCTCTCTCTCTCTCTCTCTCTCTCTCTCTCTCTCTCTCTTCCCCTCTCTCTATATCCATATCTAGTATGTGTCTATAGTTTATTTCCTCCTACCCCCTATCTGTCGGCAAAGACAGGCACCAACATTTTGGAAACATCTGCCACCGAAGGCGTATGCGCGGACTGGATTGATCATGACGCTTTAGCTATATTCGATTCAGTTGCCCAAATGTTAGATCACGGCACATGCACAGTTAGTATACTTGAATCGAACGGTTGCCTACTTCGCTCGGTTTCTCGATGATCTAGAGTAATGCTAGAGTTCACGCGAAGTCGCGAAAGCAATGCTAGAGTGACTTCAACAACGTGATATAGGACGGCCCACGAAGCAAGAAAGCTTGTATAGCAACTACTAGATATGCCCAATGACACTTCCGGGCTAAACTAGCGTAACCGCCCGAAGTAGGCGCATATGAGTAACTGCCGAGTGATCATGAAGCAATACGTGAAAAATCGAAATTACTAATTAAATTAACCCACTTAAGAATTAATTGCTTTTCCACCCCGAATAAATTGTTCATATGTTTAAAAAAAAAAAAGAGTATAATTTGAATAATAAATATCTAGTACCATCCGTGCTTTGGTTCGCCAGCTTACAGCTCTCATATAATTCTCAAGATACTCCTGCTGAAGTGGGTAGTATACTCCTGACCTTTTCTGACCTTTCCTGACCTTTTCTGACCTCTCTCTGGTGTCCTGCTACTAACCTGGATGGATATGAAGAAGGATATTTTACACATATTTTGCTGTACTCCGTATACATCTATAGTATTACCTTCTTCTTCTTTGTTCCTTCCTTTCCAGGTTGTTCTCTTCGACTTTTTTCAGCGTTCTCTCATCCTCTCCTTCTATTTCCCTCTCTCTCTATCACCCTGTCTCTCCCTCGCTCTCTCTCTCACACATACACACACACACACATACACACACACACACACACACACACACACACACACACACACACACATACCCATACATATGCACAGATATACTTAAGGAATTACGCGAGAAGCGACTTGCTTCATGGCAAATTCCATCTAATACGGTCGGTCAAATAAAGGTGTGATTTAATTTGTAGCACCAATTTGTATTATCGATGCATGAGAACAACCGAATAAGTCAAAATCAACATGTCAATTCGATTGTTCTCATGCAGCGATAATACAAGTTGGTGCTACAAATTAAATCGCTCCGTAGTCCACTTTAAGCACAGACGAGTGCTGTATACTGTCAATGTAGCGAGTACAGGCTTATATCGGCTTATTGTCCGGATACTGTAGTACTGTAGGCTTTCGGATATAGACATCTATCACGCTGTAGCATCATTTAGTATGTACTTTACTGTAGTTAGTGCGAGGCACGTGGCTATACTGATGTACTTGTGATCAGACAAATCAATCATTTGAAACACTCACTGTTAAGCTTAACCCTCGGCGTGTTTCACTGGCAAACCTTACATAACAACAACACGCGTACTGACAGACATGTTCTGATGATATAGTTGATCATGATGAAGGAAGAAAATGAATTGTAATAATGTACATAAATTTGACCGTGAACATGCACACACATGCACGTGCAAACACACACACACACACACACACACATACGCACATATATACACACGCGCGCGCGCGCAAACACACACACACGCACACTCTGTCTGTCACTCACTCATACACACACACACACACATACACACACACACGCACATATACACACACGCGTGGGCGCGCAAACACACACCCACACTCTGTCACTCACTCTCACTCACACACACATACATACATACACGCACATATATACACACATACACACACACACACACACACACACACACACACACACACACACACACACACACACACACACACACACACACACACAAATACCTTCATATTCACACAATAGCCATAGCAGAAACCAACATCACCCACAAATAATGACATACAAGATCGTACAAAACATTTTTATTTTTATTTCCCCCCGCAATATATTACTCTCGGATCTGCGGTGCATATCCCGCACGATACACGCAACACATACTAGAAATCGGAAACAATACGAGTTAGTAATATTCCGATTATTGTAATATTTTAAACAGCATTTGGTTGTATTTCACAATGTGATAAATAAAGTTGATGAATTTATGAACCAATAGAAATGAGGTAAATGAAATGCATGTACAATGGGTTAATAAATGAATGCGATATTTATCATATATATAATATCGGCGAAGCACTTCCATTGTCAAGTACCGACTTGAAAACAGCTTTTAAAACAATCATATTATAAAATAAAATACAACACACACATTTAGATTTACAGCCAATGGAATACAAACGAAGAAGACTTGTAATTCAAGGTATCCTTTCACAAAGCTCTCTTATCCGCTATGAGACCATATCGCTCTCTTTGCAGTGTATTGGCTATCGGCAAAGAGAGCGTTATGGGCTCTTATAGGTGGATAAGAGAGCTTCGAGAGTATCGTTTTCCGGGTATCGTTTTCCGACGTTTTGATATCTACTACAAGACCGTAATGACTCTCGTAGCCGTCTCTAATACATGAAGATCGTGCACTTACGAGAGCGCTATGGAACGGCCTACCCTGTCTGATAAAATGAATGACTTTCATTGTATTATATTATCGCAGTTCTAGAAATGAGTGATACAAGTAATGCCTATAGATAGTATAACTGATATGGTCAAACTATTTGAAGGAACAATTAAGGACTAGAATTCAGCATGTTCCTGGCACTTACTAGACGCTATAGGCTCACCAGGCCGACACTAGGTTAATATACAAAATGGAGTATCGTGAAGCCGACAACACTTCCCGGTATGATATGTACAGCGGTGGGTTATCTCGATGGGCTTTGAGTGACTTGTTCATATCTGAAAGCTCGGATCCTAACATAAACAGTTCATTATATTACACATGACCAATAATAATAACGGGCATAGGTAAAATCACACTAGTAGACAGTAATTACGTGATAGTATCTCACTCTGCAAGTGGAATCTCACGTGTTAAATGTGTTGTGTACAATCTTAACAGCTACAACTGCATATATTTGTCCACTAAGATATTAATGCACTATTCATCTACTATGAAGCCACAAGAAACAATTCAAAATCCATAAATGTTTCTGAAAATCTATTCAAGCATACCCTGAAACATGAATAATATTTATGCGATTGTTCATAAATAATTATCAAAGAATATGCACAGACACAATGTACATACATATCAGGAATCGCCACAATAAATACATGTTGATATGTAAGATTGGTCAAATACTAAAACAATCTTAGTAATTATATTATTTACTGAGATTCAAAACTTTGTCACAACATGTCAATTCGACTTAGAATCTGATTACTTTGAACATTTAACAGGAACATGAATTGCTATAGTAATTATGTTTTTTTGTTGTTGTTGGCTACCGCATTTATATATTTTTCGTCTCTTTCCGTCGCGCCGCCCGGCACGACGAAGAGACCCGAGTGGTTACGTACGGTTCGGAACAAGCGGTTTGAAATAATGACTTAAAATAAACATTAAAATAAAAATGTAAAGCTCCATATTTGTTAATTCTAGATAGTACCAACTACCCCCAGGACAATGTCACACTGAATATATTAATTTCAGTATTATAGTTGAAATTTCTTATTTCCTTTTCAATGCAGACATATACGTGTAAAGTAAACGCCCATCTGATTAATGAGCTCTTCTATAGTAGAGACCGACACGAGATACCCGTGAAATAATAACGACATAGCCAATTATTCTACTATAACATACTACACGTTTAATTAACCCTCTCTCTGCTGGAGTATGTACATTCACTGCTCTTTAGGGCATTTCCGGTTACCTCCATCATAGAGAGTTAATAGGTCGCAGTTATGACGAGCCTATTTCCGGGCAAGAATTGGTAAGTTAGGTAATAATCCATGTTCCCGAAGCTATCGTATACATAACGACATCGTTACGTCTTCGTGGAGGAACATGTGATGATCCAGAAAGTCCAATTTTCCTCCACGAAGTCTTCACGATGTCGTTACGTGTACGGTAGCTTCGGGAACATGGCCCGGTTCCCAGTGATTACGATCCACTTCTGTACTCTACGCTACTCCATGGTAACCGGGATATCTAGGTAATGCGTGGGATGTGTCGGTAATCACGTGGGATTCGCGTAATAAACAACACAATGATAACGCGTAATAACGAGGCATGAATCAAATGACGAACATTTAGAACACATTACAATTTACAATGAACGTCCTTGTAAATGATAATGAGCGACAGTAGGTATACATCAGCGACTTATTTCCACATATGGGCCGTTTCCTTTATCACCGAGGTGGTACTGGGTACCCGGTAGGAACTCGACCTGTAATCTCTCCTCGACCATTACGTCCTGCTCCACACGTAATCACAAGAGCGTTATGTCAATTCCAAGCACGAACGTGATGTAGCAGCTCCGCTGTGTGACAGTGGAGCGACGGGCTGCTCCTTTCTAACTGTTCTGTCTGTACTTTCTGTCCGAGACATGCGCAGTTACACTGTGCGGTGTTGATCCTTTGTAACTGTGCATGTCTCGGACAAAAAGTACAGACAGAACAGCTAGAAAGGAGCACTACCCTTGTATGCAAGAACGTTCCGACCTCCGTTTCACGAAAAGTTCGTAATGTAGTCTGGGCGTAAATCCAGGTTTTACGTACGTCATTTTCTGATACCTAGCATGACATCTGCCCCAAACTCTATAGGTAACCTTTAACCTTTAACACCAACATTACCCGGATGTAGTGTACGGCTAAGTATGGGTTTACCGTAGTACAGGATAACCTACGGCGGACACAATGTATTTAATATAACCGGAAATGACGTACAGGTACTCATGCCTCGATTTAAGCCCGAACTACAGTATGACCATTTCGTGAAATACATGCCTGGTGTATGTCGAAGTTCATGTTCTCTCAAACAAATTCATCGATAAAACATCCTCCGTCGGGAAGACTGTACGCAGTATTGGCAGTCCTTGATTTAAGGTGACAGACAAAATTTGGCTCCGGACAATTTCCTGACTCATAATTACACCTCCGTTGGGTGCTCTGCCAGCATTGGCTGCTTCTCTTCTTCAATGGAAGTCAGTTTGTCGTCAATTGTGTTGATTTCATCTCCACTGGGTGAGTCTTTCTTCTTGTCTGCTTCTTCACCACTCGAGTTATCTCCGCCTGGTAACAACCTTTCACGTGTAGATGCACTGTCAGTCTCCTCGTCCGTTTCGTCCATGTATTTCATTTTGTCTATTCCATTGACGTAATTGTCTGAAACTGTTAAAAGCCTTGGTGTCATTATTTTAGAAAAAAAAAGTTTTTATTATTATTATTATTATTATTATTATTTTAAATTGTGGTTTTGAGAAGTTTCCAAGATTATTTCACTTATATCACGGCTTGTCAGTTTATGGCACAACATCCGTATGCGCTGAATGTTGTAGTAAACCTGCGAGCACCTGGGCTGCGTTAAAAGACGCAAGCGCTTACCAAACTAGCCACTGTCTCAGAAGTCGCATGAACCGTAGATGGGACATGGAACCAGTTTAGCTAAGCCCTTGTGTCTTTGAACGCGCCCCTGATGGTACAAGCTCGTTCCCAGGGCAGCAACCGGTTCTTCAAATACAGAGACTCTGGATGCCACTGTGAGGAGTATGCGGATGGTACTGACAGACCAAGGATGATACATTGCCACTCACATCAGCAGCACATCAGAGAACATATAGTCTACTTTAATGCCGTACAATACCAACCAGCAAATATTATAATGTTCACAACAAACAAGGTGAATTTGCATGTTTTCGGGGGGGAAAGTATCACAATACTATGAATTTAAATTAATCACACATTTTTATTCTAATTACCTTGGCCTTGAGGTGATGTTTTTATTGCGGGTAGCGCCTTGTTGCTGAGAAGGACTACCCCACCCGGCTCTATCCGGGTTGGTTGCTTCTTTCCCTGGTTGGCGGGACTATATTTTCCAGAGGTCCGCCCACCTCTGAACTCTGTGACTTCCGGTCCGTGACCGTGACCGTGCCCATTTTGTGGCATTGCTGAAGTCTTGTCGTCCACTTTCTGTAAACACGTGGGGTGGAAAAAATACGTTATAAGTTTGTTACGGACAAGCACAACGTCACTGTGATGTAACAAACGGAATATGGCGTGCTCTGTGACGTACATCGACGTGAATAACGTCACACAGCAAACAAGCTACGTGAACAACCCCGTTCAGCGGTAAAAGATGGTTCTTTCGCATCGTAAACGACATGCTAATCTTTCAGACTATCCGATAGTTGGCGGAATTGACAATCGGCATTGGTTAGCGTAAACGGAAACTGCAACCTCTACTATGAAGTAACGAGATATAAAAAAAATCACTAGATGCAAATTTGATTGTCATTCATTATGCCGTCACGCGCGAACTCTCGTAAACTCGCGTGAGGGAGAGTTTACGCATCCCGGTTCCCAGGGGTTACGATCCACTTCTCTACTCTACCTACTCTACTGTAGAGTAGCGTAGAGTAGAGAAGTGGATCGTAACCCCTGGGAATCGGGATGGAGTTTACGCGACTTACAAACGTTTATCGTCCATTTTACAAGAGAACTTTGCTTTTTTTGTTTGTAAATAGTGGCGCCACACGGGATAATTAAATAATATGAAAATATTGACAATTAGCCGGAAAATAAAGACGATTGAATACAAACAACCTCAAAAGGCATCTGGGATCTTGATCACAGCAAATAAAGTATCATGTTCCAGGATCCTGACAAAATCATAACAGGATCCTGGTTTAATTTTGAGCACTCACGTTATATTATGTGTCCTAACCCGGACACATAACATGTAAAATGTAACTATTTTTCTTATGTTAAATATAATAAGTAGTTTCAGGCTAAAATTCTTTTGGCCATTAAATCGGTAAACCATCTACGATGGTATGCGAATAACGTGAGAACACAAATTGTCTCTAGTGAATATCGCCCTTTTCCACACGTCATTCCAACTGCATTTTTAAACACATCTTGTCACAATTAACCCTCTCCCTGCTGGATTAGGTACATGCACTGCCTTTTAGGGCATGTCCGGTTGCCTCCAGCACGGAGCAGGTTAAGGGATTAAGTAGACGAATTCATAATTCGATTACCGGTGGTTACGGGATGTTCCTAACCGCTGGAAGGATAGTTATGAAATTCTAAAGTTATATTACATCATATTGTTTGAAAAGTGCAAACAGATTGCATATATAAGCACTAATTAACTGTTCGAATATCTTATTATGCACAGCATACCTGCAGCGTCAATAGATAAAAGTACATTATAGGGTGCGCTATCCATGCATAGAGTGCATAATGCAGATTCTTTTACAGTTATCATGTAAAATAATGAATTTGAGAGGCTGCAAATTCTAGTTATACTTATTGAGGAGGTAATCATATCTAGACGTTATCCATATGTGATGAACAATTTCATACGAGTAACCGAAGCTTACTAATTAGCATAAACAATATGGCCGCCGATGAATAAATAATGAGCACTTAATTGACCTTTAGCAGAATAATATATAAGACAGAAAGCAAAGATGAATTTTGTGTTTTGGATAGAGGAGATATTGATGAAAAATGGCCGTAATAGAGCTACTATTATTAGTATTAACTGCGTTAGTATCATCATACCTTCATGTTCTTGAAAGCTCTGTGTTTTTTGCATTGTCTGGAAGCAAAGAATCCCAAACAAAAGAAAAGCAATGCTCCAACCGCTACTCCTACTATGACGCCCGTCCTCGTCTTGCCGTCCATACTACCGCGGGCCAAGGGTGCCTAGTATGTGGACCAAATACATTAGTGTTAAATGATCGGAATATGAACTTTACCTAAAAATCAGTCTCATTAAAGCAGATCTCTCAGATATTAATGTTGGACACTCGATACATGCAATTATCACGTTTATTTAGTTTAATATTATATATACATATATAAAACCGGATCTACTTTCATCCTAGTTCCCACGTTCAATACTTCAAATAGTATTGTTTACGCTAAATCATGTTGTGTGGTGCAGATATTTAGGCCTACGTACTTTTTATCGCATACTATTCTGATATTATACCGGTAAGTAATATATAAATACATATACTTATATATATATATACTTTTACATATACAGAACACAATGTTTTAACAACACGAATATCTTACCCCATCAACTGCAGCGCCTATTTTATTTTCCTCCGGAGGAAGAAGTTCTTCCTCGTCACCTTCCTCCGTGAATTGTTCTTCTCTTTCTGAAATAAGTATTGCATACATATGAAACTTGTGAATTTTGTGTAGGAGTGGTTCTCGTACAAGTGTGGCTGACTTTTGCACCAATCCTTTCGCAGTTACTGCAATACAATAAGTTTATATTATATATGAATAAAATATACCAACATGTCTTTCAAGATATTACCTATAGGGAGTTGCGCTATTATGACGGTCTTATTACTGGGCGTTGTGTCGTTCCCAACCAATACCACCTCTTCCGCGTCCCCTGAATAGTCAATGTCGATGACGTCACTGGGAAGTACCGTGGTGGGCTCGAACCCACTTCCGCCATCATCCAGAACTACGTCGATATTTGAACTGACATTGATCTTTCCAACGGGAATGAGTTCATCTTCTACCGCTTCCTGTGGGGCAACGGTCACAGCTTGTGCAAGAAGATCCAGAAGCGATTTGTCTCCATTTGCTTCACTTATCACGTATCCGCTACCTTCCGCTAGATCAGTTTCACCTTCGTGAGGGCGTGATTTGGACGTGGACTTTAAAACAGTTCCCTGAGTTTCATCAAGGGCAATGATGTCCACCTGACCGGAAGCTTCTTCGACGTAATTTTCGTCTTTCTTGTCGCTTTCAGGTTCACCTTCCGGTTCTGCATCAACGTGTGTCTTGTCTAATGTTTCAGAAACCACATCCCCAGAAGAGTGCTCATCAAGTTCCGGTTCCGGTTCGTCGCTGAGCAGAATGCCGGCGTCCAGGTCAAGTCCCAAGCAGTTCTTCATGTACGCGACGCCGCCTTGGACATCCGAGGATGCGCACGTCGCACAGAACGCATCCGAGGTCTTTGAACATCCTTTCAGCTCGAACAGATCCGCTCCACATTTTGAACACGGGTAGCAGTGAGTGACGGTGTTCAATTCGGAAGTAAAATGGCCATCCGGGCACCTTTTGCACACGGTGTCCCTGGAGTCACTGCACAGCGCATGCGCGTAGTATCCAGGTTTGCACTTCCGGCAATTTCCGATCCGTTCAGGTATCCTAGGGAAACCGGATACAGTCTGAAACATCGGAATTCATGAAACTTAATATTGATGAAATATATGCCAAAAGAATCTTTGCTTACAATGATCATCATAATTTCCAGTGATATGAAATTGATAATGTAAAAATGGGATTTGTTGCCCGCTGCGTACTAGTATTTGAATTTTACATGAAGCGTCGTAAAATATGTTGCATTATAGACACCTCAGCCAGAGTGTTGTATTTTGTTTGCTAATTACTCCAAATACGTATAGAAGTACGAACGTTCTTTCTATCCTCGTGTTTAAATTATAAACGTATAATTCATAATATTATTAGACAAACCTGAAAATAAAAAGGTTTTCTTATCTCAAACATAGGCCGAAGCACTCGTAAAATACTGTTAATAAAATATCTTACACTTTGAAGGTATTGCTCAAAGTGACAAGTTCATCTTTTCATAGGCCAAACGTTACTAATGCGGTTATTGCATTATGTGGCTCACTGATACCTCGTGTCTAAGTTACCAATACCGGACTATTTTAGACAGACCTAAACAATATGAACAATAT
>JAVCKZ010084989.1:0-12284 GCA_034780755.1 Lepetodrilus elevatus
TTCTTACTAAAATGCACGAACTGTCCACACCTAAACCGCAACGCAGCACGGTTTACCGCGCGGTTCAGGTGTGGACAATTCATGCATTTTCGTAAGAAGTGATCGGTGCGCGTGAAACGGTTTGACCGCACCTTAAATGGAGTCACTATTTCTGCACATTACTGATGGTTTCCATGCCAACAGAAAGCCTTCAATCTGAGCATCGACGATGACGTATCGCCTGGAGACTTCCGAGCGGAGGTCATTGGTCCAGACTCCATTCCTCCGGTCCGACTCAACTGGTCTGGCCGAAGAGCATCAGCAGCGTTCATCCCCACAGAGATGGGACAGCACAAGGTAGGTAACTCCTGATCTACTTCCTGTGCAGTCAGGCAGAGTTGTATTTAGGAGAGAAAGAAGGAGTACAATTTCATGGTCAACTCAAAGTTTTATTCACAAATCTCTATATAAAATCTGAGTTTGATCATGAAATCGTACTCAGAATGTTTCGTAATCTCGGGGTCCTGGGCCCATATTCCCGACATTTCTTATCTAAGAACTTCTTATTGAGAAAAGATCTCCTCTAAATTTATCATAAGCAGAAAACCAGTTAGGAAAATTCTTACGAACTTCTTAGAACTTATGAAGTTTTGAGAATACGGGCCCTGGTCTGCTGATTAAAGACCACTGTTGTGAAAATCAATTTGTGAAAAATACCCATTCTTGGTTTATTAGTTGTTTTTGATTGCTTTATTAATTAACAGGAAAACAAACATGTTCATGTATGGTATTAATTTTTATTTTCAGAGGAATGGTAATTATTCATCATTAGGATCACATTGAAGTATATTCCGATTTAATTCATTTTTCATAATTTGGACATTTGAATATTTGTCAACGGTATTATTCATTTTTTGTTTTGTTTTCTTCAGCTGAATGTCTATTGCCGCAATGAGCCCATATACAGTTGTCCAATCCACTTCAAGGTGTCATCTGACAGGTCAAAGGTCACATACTACCCTGTGGACAAAAGCCCAGTTGGAGTGATCACAGAACTGAAGGTATGAATCACAACGGCATCAGAACTTGTTTCTAGTCAAATTTGGAATCAATCTAAGCCTACTCTTGCATTTAATTGTCAGTTTTGACCATCTATTGAATGACTTCTGACAACAATGTGCATCTGTCATCCAGGTCGACACGTCATCGGCAGGTCAGGGCGACGTCCGTATGGAAGTGGAGACACCGAGCGGTCGCGTCACAAACCTCCCCGTCGCGTACCGCCAGGGCATGTACTCTGCCAACTTCACTCCGTCTGAGATTGGTAAGTTCCACAGCACTGTCATATTACTTACCACAGCACTGTCATATTACTTACCACAGCACTGTCATATTACTTACCACAGCACTGTCATATTACTATTGGTGAAATAATCTAGAAAGTGATGCTAAACCCCATTTCAAATATAAAAAATAAAATATAAAATAAAATATAAAATAAAAATAAAAATAAAAATATTTCCGTTCTATTACATGATTACTATTACATGTACTATTATTATCAATAATAGAATATTATTCTTGAATTATTTTCCAACATATTTAGCTTTTAAAATGTTACTGAATAGGTTCCTTGTATTATTTAATGGGGTTTATGCACCAAGGTTGAAACACTCTTCCTTGTATAACTAGTTAGACCTGATGGTAACACCAATGGCAAGACTCCGCATTTCTACATGCCGTTCCGACGCACCTTTTTAAGTAACATTTAGAGACATGACTCGAGGGTAGCAGGCTAGTATTTCTTTCCATCCATCCAATCATGGATTCTTTGGTATGGCATCAATGTCTTCATTCAGTGGTGTTTCCATGTATCCTGACTTGACCAGTGTTTCCGTGGATATTGGCTTGACCGGTGATGATTCCATGGAGATACTGCCTTGACCAGTGGTGTCACCACCATTGAATGCTGACTTGACCAGTGTGTTACCGTGGATTCTGACTTGACCACTAGTGTTACCATGGAAACTGGCTTGACAAGTAGTGGATCCTGACATGGTGTATGGGTGAAATATTCCTGCTGTTATGTGAATCAACAAATCACTTACTCATGTTTTGATGACTGGTGTTACCCTGGCTGTTTGCTTGACAGGTGGTGTTACCGTGGATCCTAGGTTTACAAGTTGGTGTTACCATGGATCCTGGGTTTACAAGTTGGTGTTACCATGGATCCTGGGTTTACCAGTGGTGTTACCATGGATCCTCGGTTGACAGGAGGTGTTTTCATGGATACTTGGTTCACCACCAGTTGTGTTACCATGGATCCTGGTTTGACCAGTAGTGGTACCATGGATCCTGGGTTGACCAGTGGGTATTTTCCTGAATCCTGGCTTGACCAGTAGTGTTTCCATGAACTCTATCTTGACCAGTGTCCTTCTCTGCCCCGCAGGTGACCACAAGATCTCCATCCAGTACGACAATGAGCAGATCAGCGGCAGTCCGTTCATCCTGAAGGCGTACGACCCGTCCATGGTAAAGGTGTTCGGTCTTGAAGGAGCAGCAGTCGGGCGAGCGCTCAGCTTCACAGGTACGTACGGTGTGCGTTCAAAGACACCAGCGGCTTTCCAAACTAGTCACTGTATCACTGAGTCGTATGAACCCTACATGGGACAGGGAACCAGTTTTGCTAAGCGGCTTACTCGGCCCTGTGCTGATTGAATGCACCCCAGGTGATCTGTCTTTGTACACGTTACCTGTCTGACTGCGTGTGTTGACAGCAGGCATGTATGTTAACTGTGATGTTTCAGGATGTAGACATTGCATCTTGACCTTGAGGCTGAAGCTTTCAAAGGAAGATATTTTGACTTTGTATGCAGGAGAGGAAATTATCATGAAATTAAATCCCAGTACCATGATAATTTAATATAATTATTGTTAGTACTATTATTATTATTGCTTCTACTGACTTATTATTATTATTATTATTATTATTGTTATTGTTATTGTTATTGTTATTATTATTATTATTAATATTATTATTATTAATATTATTATTACGTTTCTTTATGAATCATCAAGTATTTATGGCAAATGTTTAAGAATGCAACAGTTACGAGGGAATTCTAGGCTGGAATGAAAGCGTGACATATTACGATGAGAATGCGAGCTTTCACAGTGCACGTAGGGTAACAAGGGAGGTAATTCTGCCCATGATGTTGCAGCTGACAGTCAGATGGCAGGAGATGGTGACCTTAAGGTCAGCGTCCAGCACAACGGGGTCAGCGTGCCCAGCTACATTGTCACCAAGCAGAACAACGTGCACGACATCGACTTCACGCCCCAGGGCGCCGGGGTGTACAAGATCAGCATGTACTACAACGACGTGGAGATCAGAGGTAGGGTACGGCGGTCACCCAGCAGGCTCGGCTAGCACAGTGGGTAGTGCACTGTAGAGGTTATCTGAGTTCTGATCCCGTCAGAGGGGGGGCCAGTGGCTTCTCTGTTAAATAATATGCGGAGTAGATAAGGTGGTAATGTTTGTATAGATGATATTTCAATACTTGAACAGACTACCTATGGTACCTATGGCACATCCCCCCCCATTTACCACCCCCCACCGACCCCAAAAATAAATAAATAAAAATTATAGAAATTATTAAAATATTAAATTTTAAAATAAATAAATAAATAAATAAGTAAATAACTAAAATAAAAAATTGTAACATGTTCAATTAGGTAAATTAAGGAATTAAAGCTATACATGCAAATTTGATAGATTAAATTTAATGCATTACTGCAGAATTTCTGCATTCTCCAATACTATAAATCTGCATGGTCAGGATTGTGTCCTGGGTATCATTTCTCAAAGCTCTCATATCTACTACGAGACCGTTAGCACTTGCATAACCATCTCTAATACACGGGGATCGTGCACGTAAGAGGTCGCAATGGTCTCATCGTGGATACGAGAGCTTTAAGAAACGATACCCTGAAGACATTCGGTACCTGTGACGTCCACAGTTCTCACCGAGATTCACATGTTTGACCTCGTCGCAAATGGGTGAAAGATTCCCGCAGCGACGTTAAACTCCATATTCACTCACTCACTCACTCACATGTTTGACCAGGGTCTCCGTACACTCTGGAGATAGTGGACTCCAGTCTGGTCAGTGTGTCCGGCGACGGTCTCAGTCTGGTACCGGTCAACAAGTCGGCGTCCTTCAACGTCATGACGCGCAGCGCCGGCGGTGGGAACATCGGCGTGGACATCACCTGTGAGTAGACTCAGTGCCGAGTCTTCACGGCAACGGCAATAATGTGTTCTGAGTAAAAGTAAAGTAATCGTTTAAAGTATCTCGTAAGTTATCGTGTAAAATATTATTGTTTGTAAATTCTATTTAAAGTTAAACGGTAAGTATATGTGTTGTTTCTTAACTGATGTATATTCTTTCAACATCTTTGAAATGATTTTAACATATTATTTCGTTGTTCATCCATCATACTTTGTGTCATTAAACTGTCAATAATTAATTTCATCTGACATCACCTCATATTGTCGTCTATTGCATAATAACATCAATCGTCTTCTCTCCTCATCTATTAATATATTCATCAACACTGCAATATGTGACACGTTTATTCTCGTATATTTCATTATGATTGACAGGTGTCACAATGATAACATTTCTTTCATTAACATCCATACTTGTGGTTTAAAAAAATAAGTTATGAGATTATTTCTTGACAGTCTAGTGATACAAGTCTGCGTTTTCGTATTTTTTTTTTTTATCTGTTATTGCATGTTGCACTTTTTCTAACTTGTCGCACTAACACTCTGCATGCTCCCTGCAATATCTAACCTTTGACCTGCATCCTCGTGACCTTGCAATCTATGTCGGCATCCAGGCGCATGAATGCATGTGCATTGCATGTCAGGATACGGTGACGCATGTCGTCTACAAGCCACCTCAATGTAAGTTCCGTGTTGTGAATGACATTTGTTGGTTTCAATGCTAGATGTTTATAAGGCTTATCCTGTTGGGCTATGGCTATGGAAATATAGTCCTATGGAAGGAATATAGGTAATTCCTTGTTAAATGCATCTTTCTCGACAGCTTTCTGATGAATATACATGTCTTAGTGAGTATTCTACCAATATCTGGTGTGGCAGAAATATTCAACAAAATTCTGCTGTTTGCTATAGAGCATGGATATAGCATTACTATGTTTCATTCTATTGTATGTAGATGAATATTATAATTATAATGCTGTATAAAGGTACTTTTTAGTTGTTTATGCCTGCTGTGGTTTTTGAATACTGAAACCCAACGCTTGTTTGTATGACCAAAGTATATTAATAGTTTCCCTGTGCTAATATATATAAGTAGCTTGGTGAATTGGGTGAACCATTATAGCTTTGGGACCCTCAGTATTATAGGTGAATGTTATAGATGATGGACATGCTTACTGTTTTTGTAAATTCTGTCTATAGTGGACAGTTACTACTTATAGTTATATGTATGTTACAGCGTGCAATGATTTTAGATTCATGATTACTGATGTGTATTTTGTATGTTACATTTTTATTTTACATGTATAGCATGAATACAGTGTAATTCACAGGACGCGTTACTGACATTGTCAATATTCCAGTGATGTTCTGAGATGGACAAATGTTTTTCATTTTTGTAATCTGGCTGACTGAAACTATTATGTGTGTGTTTGTTTTTGTGCGTGCGTGTGTGTGTGTGTGTGTGTGTATGTGTGTGTATGTGTGTGTGTGTGTGTGTGTGTGTGTGTGTGTGTGTGTGTGTGTGTGTGTGTGTGTGTGTGTGTGTGTGTGTGTGTGATGACATGTACAGATGTTGAACACTGGCTCCTATCAGAACAATGGATTACAGAAGGATGTGAAGAACATGCCATTAGGATTTTCAACAATGGTGATCATTGCGTTTAATACAGAAGACATTTCGCCACCCAAGACAACATGTGATATGCAAATCATATCAATGGTGATATTTTTATCAATAAAGCGTTATTATTATTAAATTATGTCTTCAGTTTAAATATTGTTATTTTCATGTTATTAAGTATTGAATTGTGAAAAAAAAAGGTGAAAATGTACAGTTAAACGTTATTAGGTCGTACATCGCAGTGCAATGGAAAAATATGTCCAGGACAGTTTTCCTCCTCCACTGTAAGGAATTATAATGAAAGTACTAAGGTTTGATGCATGCATAGCCAAATGCCTAGATATTTTATTCTCACCCTAATCAAATCTTAAAACGGTGTGTCTATATATAGCTTTGATGTGGTAAACGTGACATAACCTCTCAACTCTGACCAGTCATTGGCTAACTCTGCGCGTGGCGGATTCTTATTGGTCGGAATGTTCCGATGGTTGCGCTTTTCGACTCTTGTTCACCGCTACCAGGCTGGCATGTGGATGTCTGTTTATCTTGCTCACAGCGGCCATTATCTGTAACCTTGGTAACAACGACTCATAACCGTAACCGCGGTAACCAACCAATGACGATACCCGTTTGAATGAGTGGGGTAAGTTGTGATAAAAGAACGTCTACTGTTGAATTTTTATATAGTTTAGATGTTTTGAGGGTAAATTGGGTTGTGTTTTAATTATATGTTAGTTGTTTGGTGATTAGAATGGGATAGATTTATGATTAACTTTATGAAACAAATATATTTATACTATTGTCCTTAAGCATATTTTAATTCCCAAATTTCAGTTCAGTGTTTGTATTATATATTATATACATACATACATACCCAACTCGCTTTGTCAATAATATTTCTTCCTCTTAACATCTTTCCCCCAATATGATATATATTCATAATACTTGTATTTTAATTAATTTTTTTAATCAGTAATATCTGAGTTAGTTATAAAGTTTTCTTACCACTAAGTGATAGTTATATTAATTAATATATGTGTGTATAGTTCGGTTAATGACACGTTCATTACCAACACTTGCATGCTGCATGAATTGACAGATTAAAAACCGATTATGTCTCACGTCATATATTGAATATTGGAACTGCATCAGTGCATGAATTTTATGTTCACCTCACACTGGAATGGATCGTTGTATTCGAGGGATTTTATGTTTTGGTTTGGAAAAAAGTTAATTTAATTTGGTGATTACATCTTGCTAGGGATTACTATTATTTGAAGGGTTGGGGTTGTATTATTTATGTATATATAATGATTTAACCTTGTTGGGATTCTGAGCATTACATTATGGACAGGTTCTGGGTTTCAAGTCTCAGTTTGTCTATGCTACGACCAGGTACTTGGCCCACTTGTCCTGCCATGATATAATGCTGAAAGCAGCATGCTATTGTGTTTTGGGGTTTGAAGAATTTGAATTAATTTCAGCACCAACTGGCGACTTGGTTCCGTGTCGGCTGATTGACACGGGTGGCGGGGTGTTTACTGTGGAATATACCCCAAACGAAACAGGTGCCTGATATGTAATCTTTGACAAGTTAAAGTTACATGTTAAATGCCAAGGTGTACGGTAGTAGCATAGTAATGTTAGAATGCAATGCCAATAACACATTTCATAATCTCGTAACAATTGGAAATATTAATAGTGCATTGAAGTCTATGATATCTTCTCGCAACTTCTTATTCAGATAATTTAAATAAAGGATACAATATTTAATCCTTTTCATGGTAGATAAACCTAACAGTGTCAAAAAAAGAGGATATCTTGAGGGTTAATACATTTTCCTTATTGGATGCTCTGATGTGAAACTATGAAAGGTTTATTTAACCCTCTCCATGCTGAAGGAAACCAGAGATGCCGTAAAGAACAGCGCCTGTGTCTAATCCAGCAGGGAGAGGGTTAAAGTTACCCAATTGTAATATTAATATAACGTTGGATTACTATTGAATACATGGAAACCAATTTCCACTTGGAAAAGAACATGGGTACCTTTTTATAAAGCTCTTGTATCGTCTGTGAGACAATAGCGCTCTCTCGTGTCCATCAACAAGATAGATAGGCATGTCCATATGAAAGTGCTATGGTCTTGTACGATCGTTTGTCAGCTGAGTTGAAGAATTGAAAATCAAAAAGGCGGACGTCTTTTTGAGTCTTGATTTAAAAAATAATAATTTCATCTCGTAAATACCACGCACCCCCGCGTCAGAGGTCAGTTTTTAGGTAAGAAAAGTGCGTACTATCGACGGGTAAAGACGGTAGTTGATACGAGAACTTCATAAAAGGATACCCACGCCCAGTCCTCGTCTATTTGCCTTTTGCGACAACCTGAATCCTTAAAAGTCTACAAATCTATGAAGCATTCTCATGAGTATGGATAATACCGTTATGCAAATGCCTAAAAAACTAGATGTCCATGAGAGTCAGTTAATGCATGAATAAGTGAGATCTTGTTAATGCTGCATGTAATTATAATAAAAATACGATATATTTTTTTCAGGAGACTACATTCTGAATGTTTCGTGCGCGGGGGACAGAGTTAAGGGCAGTCCGTTCACCTGCAAGGTGTACGATGTCGGGAAGGTCTGCGTCTCCAACATGCCCCAGCATGCTCTGGCCAAACAGGCCGTGACCTTCGATAGTAAGTGGACACACAGACAGTCACTCACAGGTTTATGAGGATTTACAGATTGAAATGACAATGAAAAAGATGCTGTATGTCCCAATGCTGTAGACCTATTATTTTGACGATTATTTGCAGCACAGGCTACTATTCCGCTATGCTATTGTAACATAGGATCATGCCCGAGTTCCTGGATTGTGAGTCCAATGCTCTACCTATTGAGCCAAAGGCGTAACCTCACTGGCCAAGACAAGTAGGATCATCTTATATCACACCTGACTACACTGTATAGTACCTGTGGGATGTATCATGGCTTTAGAGGAGGTGTGTCAGCATTGATAGGTCCTGTTAATGGTCGCAGAATATCAGATTTGTTTACCAAGCAGTGCTACCAAATGTGCTGAAGACTGATACTGATGGGACATGTCCAAATAGACATTCTCTTACACAACCAAAGCCATGAAGCACTCCATGGGTAACATATAGCAATGGAATAGTCATATGATGGGATTTAGCATTACTGGATAGAAATATATTATCATTGAATGCCATTGTTTGCAGTTGATGCCTCTCGAGCCGGCTCGGGGAACATCGAGATCCGCGTGAACCAGGGACGAGTGGCGTGCAGCGTGGAGAACAAGGGCAATCATCTCTTCAAGGCCGCCTTCTTTCCCGAGAACGATCAGCCACATCTTGTGGAAATGACTTTCAACGACTCCACTGTAGATGGTGAGTGAGTCTGAACATCATTACCAGGATGTTGCAATTTATTAACCCTCTCCATGCTGAAGGCAACCAGATATGCCCCAAAGAGCAGTTTCTGTGCCTAATGCGGCAGGGAAAGGGTTAATGAGCACGGGGGTGAGATTGTTAATTTGTGTAACAGAATGTGGTGAAGTATTTGGGTAAGAGATTGCAGAATGTAGTGAGATATTGCAGGATATGGTTAGGATTTTGTAGAATGTACAAGCTGTGGTGAGAATATTCGGAATATCTTAAAACATTGCTGGATGTGAGTATAGATTGCAATGAGGCAAGAAATTGTAGAATGTGATGGTAAATTAGAAAATGTGGTGGTAAATTTGAAAATGTGGTGGTAAATTAGAGAATTTGCAGAAATGATATAACAAATCTAAAATCTCATGAAAGACTGCAGAGAAATTGCGGAGAAATTGTTGCATTGATGACAAATACTGTAAATCACGAAATTAGTGCGTCACTAATTTAATGCGACCTAGATTTTAGATGTAAATGCAACACCAATAAAGTGCGAATGGCCATGTCTCCATTCATGTTTGTTCACTAGTCCCTACATTTAACGCGCAGCAATTAAATGCGACAATACAGCGTTAATTTCATGATTTACAGTAGTCAACTCAGACAATAGACCGTAGTTTATTATCCATAAAGAAATGGAAATACCATGAGAAATCATTGGATGCTGTCAGATAGAGCAATAGAACTCTTGACATGTCTTAGATAATTCTCCTCACTATAGTAATATTAAGTACCTATGAGCATCCTGGAAGTCAGTGTTATAAAAATAGATAATATTATATTTATTATCGAACAATTTTTAAATTGCCAAAAACATATTTTCTTCCCGAATTCCAGGCAGCCCATGGACAGTAGCAATCCTTGACCCTCACAGTATTTCCGTCTCGGGGGCGGGGCTCGACCGAGTTCCCATCAACAGACAGACTTTCTTCACCATACATGCCAATGCCGTCCAGGTGGATGACTTAGCCGTTGTCATCAAAGGTGATTTTATCATTCACAGGTGGTGGGATGTGTTTGTGTATCTTTGTGTGTGCCAACATCAACATTTGTCATGCATTCATTTAATATTAACCCTCTCCCTGTTGGATTCTAACCGGTACAGCCCTTTAAGGCATCTCTGGTTGCCTTCAGCATGGAGAGGGTTAAAGGGACCACCTTCACCTTTGCTTGTAACATATTTATCGTACGGTCTAACTTCCTGTGAACATTTTGGTATTGGAGACTAATGAAAAAGTAATTCTAACAAATTCTGAATATTGTGGAGAGCAAGAAGCACAGATGATACTATTGGCAAGGACTAGGATTGTGGGAATGGGGACATAGTTTTACATGGCCTCTCCAGTTGCTGCCAGTAGGAAGAGGGTTAAACTAGAATTTTGATTTACTGCTCTGGGACTTCGTTTGAAACAGCGTAGCTCTAAGGTAACGTTAGCTTCGGTTACCTTGGAGTTGAGTCATTTTGCGCAGGAGAGCCCGGCTCATGAAAGTAGTGGGTGTCTTTGGCGACGGTTCAGACAACTTTAGTGGGTGTCTTTGGCGACAGTTAAGACAACTTTAGTGGGTGTCTTTGGCGACGGTTCAGACAATTTTAGTGGGTGTCTTTGGCGACAGTTCAGACAAATTTAGTGGGTGTCTTTGGCGACGGTTCAGACAACTTTAGTGGGTGTCTTTGGTGACAGATCAGACAATTTTAGTGGGTGTCTTTGGTGACAGATCAGACTTTATGGGTGTCTTTTGTGACAGATCAGACAATTTTTATGCATGTCTTTGGCGACAGATAAGACAACTTTATGGGTGTCTATAGCAACAGATCAGACACGTTTAGTGTGTGTCTTTGGTGACAGATCAGACAACTTTACAGAATCTCCAAATAATATTTCATTAGGATATAGTTAATGACCTAACTGGGCATACTGTGACCCCATGCAAAGGTGATTTGTCCCCTTTAATAATTTTTTAGGGTATTATTAAATTTATTCTGTATTGTTTGGAAATGTAGCCATGCATGTTTAGTTTTGTGATGGAATGTAATCTTGCGCATGCAGTGCAACAAATAAAGCAGATTTTATTGCATGGTGTTACATTATTTGTTTAGATGCTAGAATGCATTTAGTAAGGCTTTTCTCGCACACAAGTTGATGGGCTTGATGGACGTATCTCCACTTTTGTCATATTTACATTTGAACAGTTTTTATTATTATTTTTACGTTACTGGCAATATTAACTATGTACATTAACAATATGTATATGTTTTTGTTTCATTATATACTTATTGTAATACAAATTGTTATTATTGTCTTATTGTAAGCTTGGCAATTACATGGTCATAATTAATTGTTTATTAAATTATATTTACCAGCTTGGAAATGCATGAATAATGAATAAGTATATTTCTATAGTAAGTATCATTTGATATTGTACTTTATATATTATTGTGAATCGCTTTGTATTTGATTGTTATGTAATTTGCACGCAATCAACAATGGCTGCTATTCAGGTTGATATATTCTTAGAACATTTATATAGTTACGTATTTATGTTAGTTGTATCTATCTTACTAATATGTTTAACCCTCTAGGCATTCATTTATATATGTAGAAACATATGCCATATTACAAACACTCAATATACATAGAGGGCCTAGCTACCTGCACAGCTATGTAAAGAGATGGCACAGGTTAGTATACTATTAAATTTATGCACAATGTGAATACCAAAATATATGTACTTTATTATGTTTAAAATATGTGTAGACATAAACTCTGTGTAAATTGATTATTGCTAGGGATATTCATAAGATCTAGATTATGATATGGTTTATTTAGAACAGCAGTACCTCAGTGGGCTTTAGAACAGTGGCCAATAGCGGCTGCAAGTGGGTCATCGAATGTCGAAGAGTATCATTTAAAACTAGGAATTCCGGTGATAAGCTAACA
>JAVCKZ010085000.1:0-12283 GCA_034780755.1 Lepetodrilus elevatus
GCACTCACAGTCTAGCGCGCTATTTCAAAACTCTCCCCCAGATGAAAGAATCTCACCACTAGTGACGCCCCCTATTGATGTGCACTTTTTTTACCTTATACACCCCAAGCTGCAATTTCAGGTGATATTAATAAGTCAGATAAGTGGAAAATACTACATAGTCGTAATTATCTAATTGGTCAACACCCTGGACCTACTAAATGGTAGATAGTTCGTATACCTGAATTTTGTAATTGCAGAATGAATTTTCTGATTATAGAGTCCATCCTAGTTGATTTTTATGCCTCGTTTAATATGTGATAATCCTTATGCCAATATTATGACTATTAGTTGTATGTTGTTGTGGCCAGGTGTAATACAAGATGCTCCTACTATTCTCGGCCAGCGGGGTTAACACTTTGGCTCGGATGGGAGAGCATTGGACTCACAATCCAGCAACCTGGGTTCTAATCCCAGGATCGGCAGGATCCTCTGTTACATTGTGTATAATACTCCTGTAACGTAGCATAACCTTTTGCTTTGTTTGTTTCCAGCTTGAAAACGAGATAGGTGCTTGTACCCCTGTCTACAATATCTACTCATCGATACTGGTTACCGGATTCTGTCGGTATATCGTAGATGCACTGGTGAGTATCAGACATCCTGTATGTATAGGGCATGTTCAGGTGTAGTTCTATCTAACACCAGGGCATCCTCGCCTCCCAGCGGTACTTATTGCACTCAGGACTCATTCCATGTCGTACCCCTGGCACACATCTAGCGAGAAACTCGTGCAAGTAGCCAACCAATGAAATAATTTTACCGATGAATTTGCCGTAAGAGTCTGTCCAATGAAATAGATAGACGTTATCATTTTTATATTTATAGCCCTTGAACTGCTTGCACAAGTTTCTCGCTAGATGTGTGCCAGGGGTACAGCATTGAACGAGTCCTGAGTGCAATAAGTACCACTGGGGTGCGTGGATAACACTAGGGGCTGTATTCATAAAAGGGTTTAAGTAATTTTTTGAAGACCGAATATATAGCAAAAACTCGCAAAGGCATAATATCACAGATATTTATGGTTGTTTGGGACTAGTTCTTAGCTATAACTGCAAAGTACATTCAATTGACATACATTAAATCATGTTTGTATTTCCAAGAAGCTTTCCACTGCTGTGTGTTTGACAAATCTTCACTGCACACCCCTGCGACTCGAGCCTTTGTATGTTACTGTATGTTGCTGTAATTTTTACAGAATGGCTTCTGGCTGACTATGGGATGGTGCATTTTCTTCTTCATGCCGAGCTTGATATTCTCCGTCAAGTTGTCCAAGTACTACCGGCGAATGGACGGCATGCCAAGCAAATCAGACAGCGAGCAGATGTATGTCGCAAAACTTTCAGTTTTATATCTCAATGTCGTCAAAGTGTTGTGGTACATATTTATCGTGGTGCATGTATTTATGGTGTTGTGTGTGTTGACTGGGGTGCATTTGTTTGTTTATTTTTGTCTTTGTGTATGTGCATGCGCGTGTGTGTGTGTGTGTGTGTTTGTGTTTGTGTGGTGTGTGTGTGGTGTGGTGTGGTGTGTGTATGTGTGTGTGTTTGTCTTTGTATGTGTGTGAGTACTTGAGTGAATGTGTGTTTTTATGTGCGTGCGTGCGTGCGTGCGTGCGTGCGTGCGTGCGCGCGTGCGTGTGTGTGCGCGAGTCAGTCAGTGTATATACAAAGTTTAGTGTACGATGAATCTCATAAAAGTACCTCAACACTGAAACTAATCCTCATTCCACAACATGGGCCTCAGCTCAATTCTTATCTCTAGCCATTTCAAGTTAAAATTGGTATATCCTTCTCAACTTTATTCACCCCACTCGAAAATAGTAAAAACTTAAATTACATCCCTAAACACCTATAACATTAAGCAATTAATGTAACAACTCCTAACCTATCAATAATTAACATGTTCGCCTGTACATATGCTGGGGCCAGTGTTTGTAATTACAGCTGGAAACCTACTGGCCCAAATAATGATACAAATAACAAATGTTTACAAAAACCATGAATTTCTACTGCCTTTAGGCAGGGGCGGATCCAAAGGGGGTGTGGCTCAGCAGTTCTAAACCCCAATGTCATACGATAAATTTAAACTTGTGCCATGTTTAGTCTGGCATGGGTTTGCATATACAGTGAACCCCCGATCATCCACACAATACTATTTCAGGTTCGAATTTGATCGGATAGTGAAATCATCGGATATCTGAATCGTGAGGTAATTGTGCAGAGTTACCTCGCCTCGTAACCGAGACTTGCACTCACAGCTAACCAACAGGACTGCTGTACAGTCTTTCGGCCATCTTGTAGGGCGTTTTCGATTATACAGTCGGTACACACGGAATATAACTACAGAGTGTGTGGTCACATGATGAACTTATCCGTGCCTAGGTTTTTCCAGGGGTGCGTTCAAGCTAGAATACATATCGATATGTATTGCTATGTATATGCTACAGCAGCCGTTCAGCCAGCACGCGTAGCAATACGTATTAATACTTTTCACTACGGATTTGGAGGCCGAGTCTTCGACAACTGCTTTCCCCGTTTTATTTATTGTTGTGACTACACGCTATGCAGGTGCATACAATTTGCACCGACGAGGATTTCATAATCAAAAACGCTGATAGTGGCTGCCATATTTGGAACTAGTGATAGTCACGTGATAGTCATGTGATCCGCTAGCTAATTAGATTAGTGTGCGTAATGATTAGATTAATCCGTTTATTTTAGTAAACTATATAATATATCTGCACTTTTACCATAGCTAGCAACCAGGATGTAGTTGAAATATAATTAGAGAATAACCCGTAATTAATGAGTGATTCTAACATGACTTTTATGAATAACCTATAATGATTGGTCAAAATATGCCACAACTATAAAATCAGACATTGTTCAATCACGATTGAAACACTGCTGAAAATATGTCCCGAGTGAAATTAATGTTCAGTTCCGAGCTTCAGCGGTTTTTTTCTATCGTTCAAGTTCCTATGTTTGCGTGAATTCTAATCTCAATATTCTAATTCTTAGAGAAAATACTTGTCCCAGATGTAGACCTTTGAACTGGATCGTTATGATCACATAGAAATTAATACTTTATGCTAATTGATTAATGATACATGTATATGAAACACTGGACAACAGGTCAGAGAATTGGCAACAGGAAAATGAACGTGTGAAGAACATGCATTCAGATTCAGGAGACGTACCTGCAAGGTTAGTGAGCTGTTAACATCCTAAACATACAGCTGTCGATACCATCCTAAACATACAGTTATTACCATCCTAAACATACAGCTGATACCATCCTAAACATACAGCTGATACCATCCTAAACAAACAGCTGATACTATCCTAAACATACAGCTGATACCATCCTAAACATACAGTCATTCTAACATACAGACATCCTAAACATAGTTGTTACCATCCTTAACATACAGCTGATACCATCTTAAACATACAGCTGATACCATCCTAAACATACAGTTGTTACCATCCTAAACATACAGCTGATACCATACTTTATGCTAATTGAATAATGATACATGTATATGAAACACTGGACAACAGGTCAAAGAATTGGCAACAGGAAAATGAACTTGTGAAGAACATGCATTCAGATTCAGGAGCCTTACCTGCAAGGTTAGTGAGCTGTTTACCATCCTAAACATACAGTTGTTACCATCCTAAACATACAGTTATTACCATCCTAAACCTACAGCTGATACCATCCTAAACCTACCTGCAAGGTTAGTGAACTGTTACCATCCTAAACATACAGTTGTTACCATCCTAAACATACATCTGATACCATCCTAAACATACAGCTCATACCATCCTGTCATTAAAGTTGTTACCATCCTAAACATACAGCTGATACCATCCTAAACATTACATCTGTTACCATCCTAAATGATGTGGTTATTAACCAACAGACATGTGACTGCATAATTTCGTACAAAATATGACGGAACAATGACCACTAGTAATGTACAACTTTTATGTATACATTGACAAAAGACTCATATTTGTATTAATTCTCTCACGTCAAGTTAGCAAATATGGAGGAGACCGCACAAATGTAGATTTCGACCATCGCATATCAAAATTACAGTCAATTTCAAATAATGATGGCCCAGTTTATAGACATTCCCATACACCGTTAAGGGTATCAAACTGCCACTATTGAGAAAAACAGACACAAAGCTTCCTATAATCTAATACACCTTACGGTTATCAATCTGACAATTTTGAGATAAACTGACCCATTTTAACCAGCGTCTTCCTGATGAAAAACAACCACACCCAGGTCAAGGTCACTGAGCCCACCCTGTCATGTCTAGCTGTCATGTCTAGCTGTCATGTCTACTAAGAGACCATAGTAAAATGTAGCTTGTGTAGACAAATCAAATGTACATACTTTCAGATAAAATTGATTTCTTCATGAAACATATCAACAGACCGTGATTGTATGCGTTTAAAACCAACAGAGTAAATCATATTTTTGTTCTCCCTATATTCCTACAAATGTAACCATTTTATGTCGCTACTTTAATCATTATTATTTTACCAAATACATTAATTACATGTTATCAAATGTCACATGTTTACTGTCGTATGATGTTATATTCGTCTTATCAAATGTTTACCATGTATGGTGTATCCTGTTCACGTTTGTCCTTCATGTTATACACGTTGTCGTCCTTAATGTTATACACGTTAGGTTCTGTAAGGTGTAAACCACATTCCTAGAAAGAGAATAACGTTCTTATATATTGTCTCTGTATGTTACACGTGGTGATGCGAGCAACCACTAACTGTAATAATCGATGCTATGTGTAACAACTTTAGGGGCACATTTGACTGCTATGTGTAATTATTACCATAAACTGCAGGACAACTTGAAAGTTGCTCTAAAATCCCAAATACAAATAAAATGATATATATTATTATTGATTTGTTTTACCATAAAATAAATAATTGCTACTTTACATTTGTTTTTTTTCTCTCCAATTTTCATAGACAGTTTTCAATTCAATATGACACAAATTTCACCTCAATGCTATCTGTAATACTTACAGATAGCTGTCAAACAGTGCCACTGCAGTTGTTACAGATAATGTTCCTTTTTACGGTTATATTAGCATTTGCTGGTATTGCCACTAAGTGTATGTACAGCAGCATGTTTACAGATAACAGTCCAATTAGGCTACTTGTAATAGATCTAGAAAACACGGGATTTTCTTTCAGCTGACAAGACACAGATATTCTGGTGACATAATGTTGATCCTAAGTCAATATCATTTTATTTTTCAGAGTTGTTTTTAAAGGAAGTATGTAGTTCGCCAATACGTTTATGTTGAAAATGTTTTATTGAGTTTTTTTTATTTATTATGTTGTTTCAACATAATTGATGGATATGTACATCACTTTTATGAAGATCATTATTATACTTAAAATTGCATGTTTGTTGCATCAGGATCACTTTCATAGGAAGATACTTTTTCTTTTTAACCCTCTCCCTGCTGGATTAGGCAAAAGCACTGCTCATTAGGGTATCAATGGTTGCCTTCAGCAGGGAGAGGGTTAAAGGAGGTGCAGGGTGTTCTTACCTGAAGCTGGCGTATCGCAGTGCCAGTGGTCAAAATTAATAACTTAATGAGGGGTCTGGTTGTTTTCCATAGGCCCAATGTTAATGGAGGTCAAATCTGTAATTTGCAGGGTGTCACACAGATGCTTTTAACAGTGCAGATGTTCAAATGACCCCGGACCTCCTTTAAATTCGAACACTATCTATTATCAGACCATTTAACACTCATATTTGTCAGCGAGATAGATAGATAGTAGTATGGGAGTGTTGTGGTCTCATGTGGATTCAACTCTGAGCTTCATGAAACAGGAACCCCGAGCTGCCTCATGAAGCTGATTTAGACTTTTCAAACTATGAGTGGATTTACAGCCGGGGAACTGGAGCAGTGTGAATCTAAGCACTTTGCTCAAGTAGTACACGGTGGCATGAGCTAGGCCCGAACACTGGGTTGTGAGGCAGACTCGCTACCTCTAGACCACCTCGATCCGCATCATTATGTATATATTGGAACAATCATCTGACATCTTGTGTGAACAAATATCGTTGAGTTTGTTTAAACTTCTCCCTGCTGAATAAAATCAAAGTGTTCTATTTCTGCATGTGATCGGGCAACTTAACCTTCTCCCTGCTAAATAAAATCAAAGTGTTCTATTTCTACCTGTGATCGGGCAACTGAAGTCTCCTTCAGGGAGAGGGTTAAGTCACCTTCAGCAGGAAAAGGGTTAATGTTACCATTGAACGTTGATACATTTACCTTGTTTTATTCTTCATTGTAATTTGGTTAGAAATTGTTTCATTGTTTTTTTTTTTATAACAATTATTTATTATTTTATTTTAACCCTCTCCCTGATGGATTAGGCAAAAGCATTGCTCATTAGGGCATTAATGGTTGCGTTCAGCAGGGAGAGGGTTAAAGACATGCAGTCAATGATTTTGATGGTTAATTGTTTATGATGTTTCTTACTTGAAGCCTTGAATTATTTATGAAATGTTATGTTCTCTAACTAAAGTATTCTTCTTATTCTTTTCAGTGGTGCCAATTATGGAAAGTAAGTACTCATTATTTAATAGCAATAAAAGTGTTGAATGTTGAAAGTAATTTATGTGCACTTTCTTTTCCAATTGTTGTTAATAACATATGTAGATAATATACGTTTAATAGTATTTGACATGCCAGTGTTCCTTGCATTATGGTAGAATATTTTGCCTCGTGCTCTACCAATGGGTAACATTACAAGTTTCTCCATTTATGAGCACAGGAAATCAAGCTATTTAGTATCTGCACTTTTTTTGCCTTGCCTAGCAAGGTGTGCCGGGTGCTAGACTCCCTGGGCGTTTTCGATTATATTATCCTCCTTGTCGGAAAGATTCATAACGTCACCACACACTCCACAACGATCCACAGCGTTCTATTTATAAATCCTTGTGCTCCGAGTACTCCAACAATGTGTGTAGTCAGTGAAAGCTGTTGGTAGAGCATGATTTTACTCCTCATCTTTAACTCTAATAGAATGTGTGTGGCGAGTACACGTATTGGTAGAGCATGATTTTACTCCTCATCTTTAACTCTTATTACTGTTACAGTGACGCACCTATGAACGGGAAAGAACCCATGTTTCCAAGGTGAGCTAAATTAGACGGTCAAAGTAACATTAATGCTCTGCTCAGACCAGAGTCGCCTGACAATCGCAATATTTAAATGCACTGATTCCCGTAGTGCTGCTCGTGGCAAACGGGTGAAAGATTCCCGCAGCAATGTTAAATTCTATATTCACTCACCGTAGTGTTGCACAAATTCACGACACCACTGGTTTAACCTTCTCCCTGCTGAATAAAATCAAAGTGTTCTATTTCTGCATGTGATCGGGCAACTTAAGTCACCTTCAACAGCGAGAGGGCTAAATCTAGCAGGCATACAAGTTCTCACATGGTCACCTATATCTCCATGAAAGATGCTAATGATGATTCCCTGACATCTTGTATTTTTATACTCACCTGCAATACCAATTCCAGCCGTCTACATTTTCTTTCTCAACATACGAATTATCCATTGAACTGAAAATATCAACCATGGTCATGCTATATTATACAGAGAGAGGAAAAAAGATCTGGAATCAGTCAAGGGAACAATTGATGCGATTTACCATCTCCCTGTTGGATTAGAGTCATAGGTCTTAGAGCATCTCCAGTTGCCTTCAGCATGGAGAGGGTTAATTGCAACATGTATGGCAGAACAATTTCCAATGCAATATTAGTCTGAACTCTTCCATATATATTTTCTGTTATTTGCTGTGATAATCAGGTTTATCTAAATGCCCTTTAAGATTGTCGCAACATTTTCTCGCGTAAACCGATCGGTTCTAAGAAATTAATTTAAAAAAATCGAATAATAAAATATTATATAACCGAAAAGTTGGGAGATTGGAATTAAATTATTATATATTTTGTCTCTATTTCAGCAACAAGGTGGCACATGCAGACAAGTGGTAGAAAGACGGATCTGGAATCCACTGCCGATACCCACTGCACGCGTGTAAAGATTATTATGATGCACAGTATTTAAGAGAATTACATTCCATATGGGTTTTAATATCTGTAAACCAAATTCAATTCGAAATTGAATATGAAAAGATAAAAGTGAAAGCCACGTTTCAAACAAATTAAAATACATATAATGAGAATATTTTTGAAAATCATAATATTTTGTACTTGCAATATTACAAATATAATGTGTTTGTGCTTTCAGTTTTCCACATTATTCAAACATTATTTCAATTAGTCATAGGTATAGAAATGTAATGTTCCAAAATACTATGACAATCCGATCTAGCTCCAAGATTACAAAACTTTTTAAGAGTATAATTTCACTCAAAGGTTTTCTTCACAAATGCCCATATAAAATTTGAGCTTGTGAAATTGTACTCAAAAACGTTTCGTAATCTCGTATCGTTCAATGAGGTACCGGTGTTGTTTGCACAATACACAGAAGTATTACGTGTAAATGTCCTGTGAAGCAAGCTCGCTGTGGAGCACTGTTGGTCAGGGATCGATCTTAACACTTTCCCAATCTTAACACTTTCCTGATCTTAACACTTTCCAATCTTAACACTTTCCAATCTTAACACTAGCCCGCTAGCCTGGACACTTTCTCACAATGTTAACGGTATCCTAAGGACTATCGGTAGTAGAAATTTAAGGTTTTGTAACAAGTTTGTTATTTGAGTCATTATTCGGGCTAGAAGCTTTGAAAGGTAATGTCCTATTCCCTGTTGGTGCAGTTTGATATACTTATTGTTGGTGCAGTTTCTATATATTGTGATGTTGTAAGTGCCATAAATACGTCAAGTATGTATTCTTTAATATTTTTTACGCATGTGTGTATTAGATTATGATGCTTTATCTATAATGAAAACCTTCCAAGTTTTAGAGGCAGGGTTCCACTTAGGTTTCAATTTTTGAGAGTCCCGGGGATGCATGTTGATATACTTATCAACAATTTTTTATTAATAAAGTGCGTCCAAACTTGATTTTTTTTTTTTGCGTATGGGACGCAGGATTGCGCGTTAGGAGAAACCCTGTAGAGGTGAATACATTTTAAAAGCTTCATCAATGGTGTTAATAGAAAACGCTTCTGTTATGTGAAATATTGCTTATTTTGCAGTGTTTGATGCAACCATAAAATATATGCAAACTCGCTTTGGTTTGACCACAGACTTCTCGCAATTTTGAAAGTGTTTATGTGCACTGTCTTTGAAATAATATATCGTTTTGGTACCGACCGTAAATAAGATTATCCTAATATTGTTATCGTTTACGTCCTACCCATTCAATGTAGGTTCTGATAACTGAATTACTTGTGTAGCTGTTGTTTCTACCTAGCGGCACTTGCATCGTGTACGGTTGTTAAGTTCATCGTGCTTTCATGTTTCGGAAAACCAAATTGTTATTTAAACTTTCTGTAAATATTGTGATTCGATGCATGATTGTACAAGTGGGTGCATTAATGCAATGTATCTTAGCAATAATCTGCTAGTGTAACTGCAATCATTGAATGGTGAAAGGTTGTACATAACAATGTAACCAGCTGGTAACATACATGTTATAACGGTGAAAGGTTGTACATAACAATGTAACCAGCTGGTAACATACGTGTTATAACGGTGAAAGGTTGTACATAACAATGTAACCAGCTGGTAACAAACATGTTATAACGGTGAAAGGTTGTACATAACAATGTAACCAGCTGGTAACATACATGTTATAATGGTGAAAGGTTGTACATAACAATGTAACCAGCTGGTAACATACGTGTTATATGTTTATGCCTTTATATATATTATACATGTTTCTTGTTAAATGAGTGCACATACTAATAATGTGGCGCTATGAGCATGCTTCTGAAGCATGGAGTTGGCGCGATGTAAATGCGCACATTATTATTATTATTATTATTAAGAGGGCTGCTTTTGTTTCTTTCCTTTGTGCCCTGTTCCTGTATTAAATGACACAGTCAGTAATTCTCAGAATCATCAGTATTGTAATTAAATCACAATTATTTTAGATTGTACATCAAGATGAGCTGCCAGGACGTCTGGTTAAATTGAGTTGAATTCCAATGAATTTTATTTACATTAATAATAAGTAGCCTGTAGACAATTCAATCTCTGAAAAACTCTGTAAATCTGTGTTATTTAAACATTCCTAACATGCCGTTCCTCTTTCTTTAACCCTCTCCCTGCTGGATTAGAAACAGATACCGCTCTTTAGGGCATTTCCGATTGTCTCCAGCAGGGAGAGGGTTAAGACTGTTGGAAGAAGATATATATGAAAATGTGATACATATTGTTCTGTGAGCAACATTTTTTATGGTTGTGATCTTTAGGTTGTTGATTTACCTAAACTGTGATTCTTCATTAGTGCCTGATTTCCTCCAATTATTTTTGAACGGTCTCGTGCATTTTGCATAATCTTTGAAACTTATGAATGAATTGACGTATACATTCCAACTGGAAATAGTTCATGGAAAATAGTATTTAATTAAATAAAATTAAGAAGAAACATTTTATGTTCTGAGAGCACTGGTATGGTATTTGTAATGAACATGTTTGTATTTTTTGGGGGGGCCAAACTGTTAAAGGTGCACTGCCATGTCTGTGGTATTACTAACTTTATATTGAAAAGCTATGATTGTTTTGAGTAGAATCGTTTACTTACTATTTCTACCTCATGATCACTATAACACTTTTTCAAATTGGAATCTCAGAAATTCTAATAAAATGAAGCTTATATTGCCATGAATATAAATTTACCGGACCAAATTTACCACCTATAGCTAGTTGTTGGTTTTCCATCTAGGAGGCAATTGTCTATGAACAAGTTAAAAGTATACTTTATGTGATTAAACTAAGTGTATAATGTTTTTATGTGAAGCATTTTTGATGAATTATATACAATTTAACAAGGTTGTATATTCAATATGTTACAGTAACCGATTTCCTAATAGCTGGTATTTAGAAAATGTACCATAAATTATTATATAGTAAAGTTTTTGTTACCAATTTACGTCATTACCAAAAGAAATATGCCATACATTATTACATCATACCAAAAGTGCCACCATGCACCTGTTAACTGCCATCAGTCCAAGATCATTGATATGAACTATGACCTGCCACTTATGATCAGTCACCCTGAGGGAACTTAATGAATATCTACATGCAGCTCTTAAGAAACATTCCATTTTATTCAAAGTCTCTACTGATGTATTTCATATATTGTGCATTTATATGTAAACTAATAATTGCTGTATATTTTGATGCATTGTATTTCTAATTCCCCTACGTTACTTCACCTAAAGTGCTACAGTGTCTTGTACACTAGGGTATTGTTTCTCGAAGCTCTGTCTACTAAGAGACCACAAGGACTCTCGTAGCGATGTCTAATACATGAGGATCGTGCACTTACGAGAACGCCATGGTCTACTAAGAGACCATAATGACTTGTAGCTATGTCTAATACATGAGGATCGTGCACTTACGAGAACGCCATGGTCTACTAAGAGACCATAATGACTTGTAGCGATGTCTTAATACATGAGGATCGTGCACTTACGAGAGCGCTATGGTCTCATAATGGATATGAGAGCGTTGAGAAACAATACTCTGATCTATATGTTCTTTCTTTCAAAAATTTGTTTTACAATGTTCAAGCTCTAAACTATATATTTATGAAATCATTCCGTCCGACAAGTAGTACTGTGTCTTGTAACTGACTGCTGATCTTCTAAAGTGTTCTCTGTATTGAAACGTGTCACACTTGCCCTATCGTGGTGCAGGGAGAACGTTATATGTATGCGATACCTTTGTACTGTAAACTGTGAACATGTGTTAAAGGCAGTGGTTTATTGTAACCATTCCTGTAATAAATGTTCTGTAATAAATTCTACTATATTCTGTCATTCCTCTTATTATTGGTGTTACGGATTGGTGTGAATTGCAGTTCCACTTACAGCGCGGCTCGTGGTTCTCCAGCGTTGTCAGTAGCTGTTGACGTTATAAGTTTAGCGTTGTTGTGGTTGTGCAATAGTCCAGTAAACGAAGCATTTAGGTTCGGGAAAATTGGTTCAAAAGGTTTCTCAACTGATTTAGGCTCAGTGATA
>JAVCKZ010085011.1:0-12282 GCA_034780755.1 Lepetodrilus elevatus
AAACAGCGGTGGAAAGGTTTTTGGAAGTACAAACATGATTTTATGTATGTCAAGTGAATGTATTTTGCAGTTGTAGGCTAACTTGTAGCTAAGAACTATAGTCCCAAACAACCATAAATGATAATTTAAAAAATAGATGTCTAAATACTTATTAAATAAATAACAAATAAATAAAACAAGCAAAAAAGTTCTAGTTCCGAAACAATAAACGTCGGTTTTACAAAATGCGTATTTTATTTGTAGGACAATAAAATAAATATAGATAGAGACTCGTTGCCAAGATTTGCCTCCCTTTGACTGTGTTGAAGAGCCGCCCATCAGAAGGTGCGGCCTCGTTGATTCAGTGCACGTGATCGATAGAGTATCATTTTTACATTGCTTAAATCGATAACATTTGACTTGTTATAGAGAAGATTCATCTAGTTTATTCAACCACTAAACAAATACATTGTGTTGACACGTGAAAATACACACAAGAAATTGACATTCTTCACAGCTCGCGTACATTTGAGCTTTCCCATTTTTGGAGATTTTACGATACCGGAAGTGTTTTCACGATCGGCGCATGCGCAATTGCGCCTTCCTGTTCCTCGTGGGAAGCCGAAGGGCGTTTTGACTTCCACTGCTGTTGATAGAATAACAAAAAGTGACTGGAAAACAGTAAATTTTAAAGGTAAATTAATCATAACTAAGTTTGGATATCAATGCAGAAGCGGTGTCATACGGTGTTTAATGAGTTTAGATTGAACTTTTCAAGTAATCGTGCCATTATTCCGGTTGTAACACCGGCGTCGCTTTTGATCCACTTCAGTGCGATTCAATCAGTATTTTGCTGATGAGTCAACCGCTTAGCAGAAGCATTTTCTAATCTATTTATTTACTGTTCCAGATGTATATGCGAAAAAGTAAATTTCGCCATGTCTTTGGCCAAGCCAATAAACGAGACCAGTGTTACGATAACATTCGAATCACAAAAAGTTCTTGGGACTCAAAATATTGTGCTGTCAATCCTAAATTCGTAGCAGTCATCACCGAGGCTGGAGGGGGTGGATCCTTCCTCGTGTTGCCTCTTACCAAGGTACGTGAATCATCACTTCCTCCTTCAAACCTAGGCTACAACTACTGTTAATAATTTATTGAGATTATTTGCTGATAATTTATAATAATAAATAGCATTGTTTGTTGAAACTATTTCCTCACAGAAGTTAATAATGTTATCACTCTTGTTTTCTTAACATATTATGCATCACCAGTTATTCATTCTAAACAATTTAAATATATTTAGATTTATCAGATATAACTGTAAATCTTGCACATTTCTCCAACATGATCTAACATAAGTGGTATAATAATTGTATGGTTCGCAATTAATACTCGCCCGGTCCATTTCTCCCAATGCTAAAGGTATCCTAGGCTAAGGGCGAGTAGGAAATCATGTCTTTTGTAAAAATTTGTTATTTATTATTCGGGCGAGTACGTTTTAATTTAAAGTTGTGTATCCTTGTAATTGGTATTCAAGGGTGCATGTTATCTTGGTACAGTCACAGTGGAATATGAAGGAATGTATATAGAAATTAAAGCTATGAATGTATCTGCTATATTATAACTATGTCACAGTATGCCTAATTCACAATACATGCTATGTTCATAATTTCCTATTAAATGTTTCTACTTCCTTGAACCTATTGATTGTCGTTTGTAGGCTTAGTCATGTCGTTGAGTGCGGGATATTAGTGTACTACACATGCTACATAAGTCGAGTCATCAAATTATGACTTCCTGTTTAATGTGATGATTGACTAGGGTTGTGTTACAGTGAAATACAGCTTACACTGCCCACTTACTTCCTCAATAGTGTATCGTGAATGTATGTCACAAGAGAATTAACATGTCAGAAATAGACTTATTTAGACTATTATAATAATATATAGAGGATAATAATGATATCATGTTGTTATAATGCATATAAATTATAATGCAAGATATCTCCAACATAAAGCAATAATATTATAATTTCAAATTTAAATCTTAAATATATTCCCCCTCGGGCATCTGATGGAAATTAATATCTTGTGTTTCACATACTATTGACTCATATTTTTGTGTGCAGTCCTGCGGTATACATAATTATTATCAATTTCATACCTAAGGCTTACCAAATTAAATAGCCACTGTCTAGGCATGATCACTATTCTCAATATCGATCTGAATATGCAAAACCCTAGTACTGTGGGCAGTACAGTTATAATATCAGAGCTCCAGATAAAATTTGGGATTTGGAGTATTTAACCCCCTGATTTTGATTTAGGGAGTATTTTCAAATATTGCGATACTGGTACTCCCAGAAATTAATTTAGGGCGTATTATTTGAAGATTAATAGCAGTTGTAGGTTGCTTTTAACATAGTTCAAATAGCTAAAATCGTTGTAATAATGGCCCCATTTACTATCGGATATTTCTTTCTGGTCGGATGTGGCCAAAATCGAATGTCCGATAGTCAATGTTGAACAGTCTAAAAGAAAAGAAATAAGATAGGTATATTTAAAATAAATAAATAATTGATACACGCGACCGTAAACAGCCCACATATTTTTATCATTATGTACGTGTTCCACCACTGCCAGATTTAATATCTATGCATATTTCTCAATTTTTAGTGCATAAATTACGCGGATACGCGCCTTATCTGGGCTACTGTAATATAATTTATTAAGTTGCATATTTCACAAGTGATAGTATTTGAAACTGACTATACATTTATCTGCCTTAGGCTGTAAGCTACGATCAATGAAAACTACAATCATAAAGATATAACTTGAGGAAAATTAACAACCTTGCTCAACGATTATCCATCCCATCTTGGCTAACTACCGTTACTGTAATACTAATAGCCAGGCTTCGGGGCGATTGGTATCGCAATGGTAGAACATGATTGCACCAAATAGTAAATGCCGAAGGTTGAAATCAATGTTCACGAATGTTACCTTTCCGACACAATCATGACAAATACTGTCTGTATCATGGCAATGTACATTGTCATACTTGGCTTGTTTGTACTAGTCAGTGCTCACAGGTTTAAATGCATTGTTGAACGCTATCCAATCCATGAATAATGATAATTGATATATACAGTAGACCTCGTATATATAACAGACTCATTGGGACGGGCTATTTCTGTCCATTATATGCAAAGTCTGTTATACAGATATGCCACAATTAGCGTTAGACAGGACCTGGGACTTCAGATTCAGGCCGTTAAATGCGAGTGTCCGGTTTGTCCGAGGCCGGTATAGCTGAGGTCTACTGTACATGAAATAATCTTGTATTTTACAAACAGCCCTGTCCCAATTCAATAACAAATATGAATAGCTCTGTATCATTAATCATCGGGTATAAGAAATATCTGTTATTCAACAGATCAACTGCAGTGTTATATCATTTTAGTGTATAATATTGATAAATAAATGCTGGGCTTAATGTTTCATTTAATTTATTTTGCAGAAATATTGAATAATTTTAAGCAGTTTGGTGAACAGTTATCATGTGTGGTCTATAAAGCATTTTTCAGATATCTCTGCGTTACATCTATCTCTATATTTTCTTTCTCATCTCTCCCTTAATGTTAATGTTAACAATGAATACTGGGGCCCTACAAGAGAGTAAAATGCACAAGAGATATGACACAGCCTTAGTGACGCATTAATTTCGTGATTTACAGTATCTTGTCATTTGTGTGTGTGTGCAGTGTTCGAAATAATGAAAATAATGAGGGGGTCATCTATCTAGCTAGCTAGCTATCTATCCTTCTCCCCCCATCTCTTAATAGCATCCTAACTTAAGTGCATACTGACCGGATCAACTCCAATGTTTTAGGTTGGTCGGGTGGAGAGAGATGCGCCAACAGTGGCTGGACATAAGGGGGCGGTGCTAGACATTGCTTTCTGTCCACACAATGACGACGTCATTGCCAGCGGGTCCGAAGACACGACCGTCAAAATCTGGCAGATCCCCGATGGAGGCCTCACCACAAATTTGACAGAACCTGTAGTGGACCTCGTAGCACATCAGAGGCGTGTTGGGTGCATCCAATGGCACCCCTCTGCTCATAATGTGCTCCTTAGTGCAGGTAGAGTCCATTATCACCATTCCTCAGAACATTTGTTATTACATTCAGTGGTCGAATTTAATGAGGTCCTGGTCTAAATTAGACATAGACCCCCAATTAAAATAAATAAAATCTAAACCCCCAATTTAAAAATAAATAAGAATTGTAGACTTGTGTTAAAATAATATTGACAGGGATCGAAATTAACGCTAGCCCGGGCCATTTCTCCCAATGCTAAAGGTATATACAGGTTAGTAGAAATTCATGATAACATTTGTTATTTGTATCACTATTCGGGCTAGTAAGTTTTAAAGTTAGTTTCGATCGCTGCATAACATTTATTATTTGTATCACTATTGAGGCTAGTAAGTTTTTAAGTTGGTTTCTATCGCTGATTGATCTGTTAAAGGGTCTGACAATAAGATCTTCCTATGGAACGTGGGGACTGGTGAGGTATTGAACGAGTTCGACCTCACCGACGTGCCTCTCAGCATCTCCTTCAACACCAACGGGAGCAAGTTCGCCTGTACCTGCAAGGACAAACAGCTACGCATCTACGACCCGAGGGCTGGTGGCGAACCTTTGAAGGTTGGTAGCATAGTGGTAGGACTTTTGGGCTTGGGAACCAAAGGTCCAGAGTTCAAATCTTGCCACAAGGACCCGGCATCAATGTTCGTAAAAGTTCCATTTCTAGAACAATATTGATAGGATGCGCCATCTGTAGTCGCAATGCAGATATCATCCTTGGTCTCAGTACCAGCTTGTGCTTGCAGGTTTACTGCAACATTCAGCTCAACAGATGTCGCAGGTTTTCTCCTGCTCTAAACTCACAAGTCGTGATACAAGTGAAAGAATCTAGATAGCCGACTGCAATCCCCAATTTTTTTAAATAATAATAATTTACAGAAATTGCAAACTTTCACTTTCAGCAAATATTTATTTTAGTGTGTTTTGCTTTTGCTTTAAATTAGTGCCTGGTTTATCTCATTGTATATTTGTGAAATATTCCTGTTGCAATATTCATTATGTATGTTTACTACTGCATGGTTAGAAGTTCCCACTCGCCCGATCCATTTCTCGTAATGTTAAAGGTATCTTACGGGCGAGTAGTAATTTCATCTTTTGTTATTTATATCATTATTCGGGCGAGTACGTTTTAATGTCAAGTTCCAACCCTGCCACCCGTCCCTAACGCTGCTGTGTGTGTGTGTTGCGTACAGGAAGGCAAGTGTCACGCGGGCTCCAAGCCAGCCCAGGTGGTGTACCTCAAGGACGGTCTGCTGCTGACCACTGGCTTCTCCAGGATGAGCGAGAGACAGTACGCCCTGTGGGACGAGGTAAGATCAGTCCAGATCCTTCCTTATCTAGAATTAGTGTTAATAAAATCTCAAAAATACCTGCTTTCATCAAAGCTTCTAGTCCTTCACCAAAATCGTCGCAAATGGGTGAAAGATTCCCGCAGCGACGTTAAACTTCATATTCACTCACTCACTTTCACCAGGGTTTCTCCGAACGCGCAATCCTGCGTCCCATATGCAAAAATTGCAAGTTTGGATGCAATTTATTAACGCATATTGATAGGATGCACTGACTGTAGAGTGGCAATGCAGTTATCATCCTTGGTCTTGTCAGTACCAGCCGGTGCTCGCAGTTTACTGCAACATTCAGCGCTACGGATGTTGCAGGTTTCCTCCTGCCCCTAAAACTGACAAGTCGTGATATTAGTGAAAGATTCTAGAAAGCGACTTTAAACCCCAATTCCAAAAAAAATAATAAAAACTGTTGATAAGTATATCAACATGCGTCCCCGGGACTCTCAAAAATTGAAACCTAAGTGGAACCCTGTCATTAGGTTATTGGTGAATTTCTATCCAAAAATGTCCACTACCCTCATGCCATTGTTATTTTCACTTTTACAGAAGTCTCTTGCGGAACCAAAGCTGATGCAGGAACTTGACAACAGCAATGGAGTGATGTTCCCCTTGTACGACCCAGATGTCAGTATGGTCTACATCTGCGGAAAGGTTGGTGTTACAGCGGATCTATATTTCTGACACGATATTGATAGGATGCACCGTCTGTAGAGTGGCAATACAGTTATCATCATTGGTCTTGTCAGTTCCAGTTGGTGCTCGCAGGTTTACTGCAACATTCAGCGCTACAGATGTTGCAGGTTTCCTCCTAACTTAAACTGACAAGTAATGATATTAGTGAAATAATCTAGAAAGTGAAGTGTAAAACCCCAACTAAAAAACAATCTTTCGTGAAAATGGCTAGTTTTGGCTTGCCCTGTTTAAGATACTTCCGGCGGCGAGATTGCTTTATTTGCAAGCTACCCTGTAAATTTCTTGCCGACTTGCGCCGGTATCTGGCCCTCATGTGACGTGTGTGCAATTCTTTCAATAAACGACTAGCCACTTTCTGACAAATCGAGCAGCCCTAATGTGATTTATCATTTTATAGGTACTCTATTTCTGCTAATGTCCTTCTTCTTGCCATTGTAGGGTGACAGTCAGATTCGGTATTTCGAGATCACAGACGAAGAGCCGTATGTCCACTACCTGTCTACGTACCAGTCCAAGGATGCTGGGAGGGGCGTGGGGTTCATGCCAAAGCGAGGACTCAACGTCAACCATTGTGAAATTGCAAGGTAAATAAATATTTATTTAATCAACTCAACATAAAATATAAATATCAACTTGTTATCACAAATACTATTCTTCATTTTATTTTAGCCAATTAGCTAATTATTATGATTAAAAAGCAATTAGCTAATCGGCTCGACAAAACTGAAAGAAACTACTTCTTTTATTTGATTTAATATGTTTTTCATGAAATACTTTAGTTCCTTCATTATCAACACATTTCCGATACTACTAGAAAATCTTGTCCCTTATTTCTTTTTAGCGAGATAATGTATTAGTTTAGGCCACAGTCCATAGAACACGTTACTAATTATTTCGTTATCTTCAGGATATACAAACTGCACAATGGCGGACTCTGCGAAGTGATTCCATTTACAGTACCACGGAAGGTGAGATTGCCAGTCTTGGGTCAGCGTGACTTTCACTGTAGAACAGTGTAGGAAGTACTCTCTAATAACACCATTTTATCAAGGGAACTAACTCGGTTTGTGGTGTGGAGAGATCGACTCGAGAACAAACATGGTTGCCAGCGAAAAGAACATGTTGCCTCCCTCGTAAATGTAGTTTTTCTGCGATTTCCAAATGATAACGAATAGAGTAGGAGCAAAATGACCTATTCTATTTTTAAACAATGTAAATTCTGAAGAAATCTTTACAATTTATTTTAATTTGTATTAAAATTGCATCCCCGGCATTTTTTTCCGGAAGTGAATCCATAGTAACTGTACTTTTAACTACGTTCCTATTCGAGACTTGGGAACTGTTTCCCCTGTTCCAGAACAATGGTGAACAGGGAGTCGAATACACTCCTCGAGTAAAGACAGGGGAGACAATTATAACAGTTGAAAGGAATGCTCCATGTAAAAAATTTTGTTCATGAGTGGCACTTTATTTGTCTTGCCCGGGCCAGACCGGCAAACCAGTTTCAGTTACTTCCGGCGGCTAGACGATATTGGGCATTTTCGATTATATTATCATCGTTATCAGATACATTCATGAACACATTCCGACAACGATCCACAGCGTTCTATTTAGAAATCCTTGTGCTCCGAGTACTCCGACAACAAAATCGAAAACGCCCTTGGCAAAGCGGCTAGAAATCCTTGCCGGCTAAGTGATAATCGAGTATCCCTATTGTTATGAGCGTGAAGGGAGATAACTCTGAATCAATCCAGCATTAAGAGTTGTCATATCTCATGGCATACCCTCAATCAGGTCCAGTTTGTTCTATAGGTAATGTCTGACTGACGGTTGTTGTTGCCTGTGTTGCAGTCGGAGCTGTTCCAGGATGACCTGTACCCCGACACCGCCTCCGACACTCCTGCACTCTCTGCCGAGGAATGGTTCTCTGGGATGGACCGCGAACCAATTAAAGTAAACCACGATTTATAAGCAATACTGTGATAAATATAATAATACCTGACAGTTAACCAGGCCGCGCCTGTAAACTCTGAAGGTAATCTTATCACCAATCTTAGCCATATACTACACCATTGCCACAGTTTGGAGTTAATTCTGCCCTAGAGTTACCCCATTGTGAAACACTTTGATTATGATTTTATGCTCAAGAATTTTATCACGGGATTTGTGAACAAAACTGAATTGAATATGAAATTGTACGAAAAAAATTACTTTATTTTTATTTTATTTATTTTTTAAATATGTAACTTCATCTATAGATTCGTCACCTATGGGTGAAACATTTCCGCTGTGATGTTAAACAATAATTCATTCATTTATTCATCTATGGATGTTGCGTGTTACATCCTGCCATAAAGTGACAAGCCGTGCATGATATAAGTGTAAAAATATTGAGAGTGGTTCTAATCCCCAATTTAAAAAACAAAATAATAATAAAATAAAATATTTGACTTTTAAATATTTCAGGTTTCCTTGCAAGGTGGATTCGTGTCCACAAGGAAGGATGCCTTGAAGGTGGTGAGACGGGCAAACGTGTTGGACAAAATGCCATCGAGGGTTTCACAAGTGCAATCGTCTAACTCTACCACTGCCCCAGCGGCCGCTGCCCTTCCACCGGTAAGTCAACTTTGACCTCGCGGCAAAACGAGCCGAATAATATTTGGTCATCTTTAAGTACGGTAGTTCCATTTTTTGTTACTTACTAATCATTGGTACTTGTTCCACGGAAAGATTGTGGCGCTACGAGTCGTAACTCTGTGTATGTATGTATACAGGGGTGGATACGGGAATTTGAAAAAGTGGGGTGCAGATTATATTTGTGAATGAGCTCTTCTATATTCTTTACAAGAGCCATATTCCAGGTTTTGTTGTTTTTTTATTATTATAATGAAATAGAAATAAAAAAATGTTAATATCGGTCAAGAAAGATGAGTGTGCACCCCTATATGTATCCACCCCTGTATACTACAGGAGCTACAACTATAGAATGGGGTCTATGATCAATTTATGAAAAAGGTCGTACCAGTAGTTTGGTCGTAAATCGTGGTTTGCGTCATTTCCTGCAAAAGTGAAAACATGGCACTCACCTTGATTTACACTGAGACTATCTTTTCATGAAGCACAGGTCCAGAGGTTACGAAACTTTTCTGAGTACGATTTCATGCTCAACTCAAAGTTTTGTTCATAAAACGTGTACATTTTTAGCTTGAGCATGAAATCGTACTCTGAAAGTTTCGTAACCTCAGGCCCAGGCCTCAAGATTACGAAACATTTTGAGGACAATTTCATGCTCAAGCTCAAATTATGTATGGAGTTTTGTGAAGAAAGCGTTGAGCATGAAATAATATTCTGTGAATTAATCAACGTATTTTTTTTTTATCCTGTACTGTCGTATTGGTTACTTATCGTAAAGAAAGAACCATTTTTTTGTTGTCATGAATATGCTAGCACCTTCTCTCTGTCTCCATAGAAACCCACTGTAACAGAGAAGAAAGACATACTGCCGCCGGTACTTACACAATTTCCAATATGCTTTCATCCCTTTTTCTGACACCTCACGTTGCCTAGCAATTTCCTATCCCCTCACTCCCCTTGGGAAATAATGGAACACGCCAAATATAATGGTGCTGATTAATGTAAATATCAGACAATCTTTTTGTCTGCTCACACGGCCCAAAGGGCTGGAGTGGGTTTTGTGCAGCATTTTATGTGCAAGCTTCTCAATTTCTCTGCCAAAGTAACTGGTAAGATTAATTTGAAATGTGTTGTTTTACGTACATGGCTATGGGTGAGACTTAAATTTCTTGAAGGACTTAGTCTGCTTGTAGTTGGGGTACAACCTGGAGCAACTTTTATGTTTATTAACAACTTTATGTAATTTTGTTTTAATGATATTTCACATGATAGTTTTGGTGGTCTTCCACTAGGGATTTTAATGCCATTTTACACAGTAGTTTCTTTTCTTTCTTTCTTTTTTTACTATAGTATAAGCTTAATTACTTGTGATTTTGTAATACTTGTAATGGCTATAATTGTATTGTTGATGTCTTAATTGTTTTTGGAGTATCTTACAGTAAACATCATTGAGATCTTAAATACTTAATGTCTATCAATAAGAAGACATGTGAAATAAATTAAAATGGATTTTAATATGTAAAAGCAACAGTTCCATTTAAACTGTCTACCAATATAGTCCTCATTATGAACACAAATTTAGGATTGTAATGCCATTTTACACAGTAGTTTTTGTTCTTTTACTAAAGCTTAGTTACTGGTGATATTGTGTCCATTGTGCAATTCCCATTTGAGCTACAGTGCCCTTACTTGGCATATATGCTACTGTAATCAAATAACTACTACTAAACTATGGTAAGTTAAATTATAATAATAGTAAGGTATATATTATTATATGTACATAACAACAATCCACAACAATGTATGTGTCTTTCATATACATATGTCACTTAATACTATAAATATCTTTATTTCAAAATTCCTTCTTCTAACATCAATTTATCCCACCTACTCAAGACCATGAAGCACCAAGCCACACCATATATCTCCCATATTATTATTCTAATTAATATAATTTTTGGCCATATTTGGCCATTAATAAGGATAGATCAATACTTCATTCATCCTTGCACCCCAGCGCTATTTAATTCTGTTCATGGCTCACTTCACGTTGTACCCCTGGCACACATCTAGAGGGAAACTTGCGCAAACATCCAACCAATGAAATCGTTTTCCCGGTGAATTTGGCGTAAAAATCTATCCAATGAAATACATTTTATCATTGTTCTATGTATGGCTCCTAAACTGTATGTGCATGTTTCTCGCGATGTGTGCCAGGGGTGTCACATGAAGTAAGACCTGAATAGAATTAAGTACCCCTGTGGTGCTAGGAAGTACTTCATCATACTTGTCTTCATCATGCTTCATCATATTGCTTCATCATCTGTGTTAGCAACTATTTGCGCATCATGGAAACACAAGCCATTATGCCTACTTAATATCCGTCAAATGCCACGCAATACTTCCTCCTCTAGCTTTGTTTTTGACCGGCAAAGCTTAAATGAATACAGTACTATCTATTCCTGTAATTAAAATATCAGCCGATCAGTGAGCTCTATTTTTTAGAAGTTAGGATGGTGTTCCATTGACAGTGTTGGACGCACATTCTGGACAGGGGGCTGGTTCTTTCTAGTTGTTCTGTCTGTACCTTCCATCTGACGCGTGCGCAGTTACACTATGCGGTGTTGATCCTTGGTAACTGCACATGCGTCGGAAAGAAAGTACAGAGAGAACAGCTAGAAAGGAGCAGCCCCCAGTCCAGAATGTGCGTCCAGAACTGTCAATGGAACACCACCTAGATGTTCTACTGTTCTAAGCAAGCCTGACTATATTGTAAACAATTACTGATCCATATTAAGATAATGCATATTTAATATAAAAAATATCTGATATTTTCTCTAGCAGATATTTTATTTGTCGGGTGAAAACTCCTTTTGTGATGCATTTTTAAATTATGGTTTTCAATTGCAGTAGGTAATTATAGATTCCCTGTAGAAAAAAATGTGGTGGTGATTGTTCTTTAGCTCGACCAGTCGTGGGCTGTGTGGGGCTTATTGGTAATAGATAGTGACTTCTGAATTTGTCAACTGTTATGGGCGGAAGTTCAGTGATTGAGTGTTAAACTCGATCTATAGACCTTAATTAATAATTGAACTTTGGCCCCACGACCTGGCAATATAACATTAACTCTCTCCTTGTCGGATTAGAGCATCTCCGGTTGCCTCCAGCTTGTAAAGAGTTAAACTTCTCAGACAATACTATTTTGAATCTTTCCACTTGAAATATACTCAACAAAATAAATTAAGGGTCTGCAGATATTTTGTAGTGCGATTTTCTGTTAAATATTGGATCTCCTCTTGAGGAATCTGGTAAAGTGCTTGACGAGTACCTGGATCATGTAGACATTTGGAAAATCCTAAAAATAATATGAAGCTACATATATATGTCCAAAAAGGTTACAGGGTATCGTTTCTCGAAGCTCTCTTAGCCGCTAAGGGACCATAGCACTCTCTTTGCCGATAGCCAATACATTGCTAA
>JAVCKZ010085022.1:0-12282 GCA_034780755.1 Lepetodrilus elevatus
TCAGACGGCATTCATAGCAACCGTCAATATTATTCCTGTCACCGGAAATGACCCTGACGAGACTTACACTCCCTATATCTAGCATGTTCTGATATTTGGAGCACCGCACACTGGACGACCGAAACACGACGGAAATCGGCGACAAAAATCGCTACTGCAGTAGTGTGCGGCCGATATTACGGCGTAGAATTATTGCAAAAATAAAAGCTTTCCTATTGCAATAACTCTACACCGTATTGTCAGACTTCAACTTGATGCACCGAGTTGAATTTGAATTGTGAGCTCAACTGCTCAACTGCAACACATGTAAACAGGTCATTACAATAATGTGCATCAGGGAAAAAACCCATCCAACATTATAGACACTATACATTTTTTGTTATCAGATTACATTTTAAATTTTGTATTTCTTTTTGTAATCGACCCAACATTGATTTTCATCATAAAAGCAATAATGTTCATATGCCATTTGAGAGTGGTATCATTAAAAATATCTCTGCGTAGTCCTCGATAAAACCAAGTCAAGGGAGGTATTAACAAATATAACATATCTGGAATTATACCCAGAACAGCTACTCTATTTTTGCATGAAATAAGTATGGAAACTAGGCCTCGTATGATGTAAGGTTTCTGCGTGTTGCAATGGCATCAGTGACAATTGTATCACGACATGGATTAGCGTTGTGCTGGACTTGAAGAGCCGGATCCATTCACAAACAGCACGTATCAAAGAAACCCATCGGTTTTCAATAAAAAAAAACAGTTGTTTAATCCCAGCTTTCAATCGGACGCGGAGGTGTTTCCAACAAGTACGCCACCTAATCTTCTCCAAATGTGGCATAGTTTTCAATAGTTTCCAAGTTCGTCCCATTAGGGTTGACATTATCAGATATATCTTTGAAAATGCTATAGCCTATGATGCTTCAATACTTTTAGACGTTTTGGAGTGTGTGTTTTTGTTCATTGGGGTTTAGAGCCACTTTCAGGATTCTTTCAAATACCACGGCTTGTCAGTTTATAGCAGGAGGACACTCGGAATATCCACTATAGCGCTGAATGTTGCAGTAAACCTGCGACCACTGGCTGGTACTGACAGACCAAGGATGATAACTGCATACTACGTTTAGTAAAACGTGTCGTGTAGCATGGGCATGTAAGTCTCACTTCACTGAATGAATGAATTACTGTTTAAAGACGATTATTTAAAACATAAGATGTTCTCTTTTAATAAACCACTTAAACATTTCATATGTTATATGTTCGAATAAACGTATGCAAGGTTTTACGCGTGTATTCAGCCATATTCATGTCCGTGTCGTCCTAGCCACCAAGTTCAGGCAACTTTCCTCTTGGTCTGTTAACTCAATGACCAATGACTCTATTGCTAGGTTTTCTCGATAACAATCCCATGCAAGTGGTAACAGAGTAAAAGCGTGGACTTTGATCGACTGGCCACGCCTAACAAGCAAGGCAATCAGAGTAATGTCATAATGCCAGCATGTATCTACTTTATCGATTTGATGGCATGCATGTAGTCTGTAATTCCCACATTCTTATGCACACATTACACGAGTGTTGAATATCTCATTACCTTCAATTGTAATGGGTACACACGCTCTAGATCACGTTTATGAATATGTAATTCTATACCATCGCAATGAACCCGGGCCGTAGTTAGATGACTAGTTATCATTGGTTTCAAATAATCAATGGGTCACTATCACAGTAGTACATACACATTACATTTATACCATCGCGTACACCCCAAATGATCTCCATTATGATTTTATTTGTATTTAACTGTATTACAAACTTAGCAAATTTCTACACAGTACTTTCTTGGCATGGGTTTATTTCTTGGTAATTTTAATATCGGTATCAATAGGGCTTCATTTGTTTGGACACTCTCCAGTCGATACAAATGGAGCCCCGTTGAAGTACGTCGGTTCACATATCTACGTGCTCCTTTATATGCGTGTATTCCTTTACTACCCCATTGTTTCAGGACGAGAAGAACCAGGTTCTGGCAATAAATGTGTGGTTAGATCAGGTACGTCTATTGCAGTTCCTTGTTAATTTATTAAAATCACTTTATTAAAAATCATGTATACGGTATGTAACAACAATATTTCAAATAATCCTACAAAGCATAATAATTATGCAAAAATTAGGAGATGGAACGTCACGTGACTAAAACTTCTAGACTGACTTCTCATAAATCTCTCTCAACTTGAGGAACTTTCAAATTCAACGAGACCACCGCTGGGGAATCATTAGAGGGGAGATGCATTATCTAACTTTCCCTAAAAGGTCCTAGCTTTACTTTCTCATTGAAGTGATGGATATTTCACTAAAACAAATACCTTTTCCTTATCGTATCAGTGTATAATCAGGAGTGGTTAGCGTGAGGCTGTATGGGTTGATTTGCACAAACTCTGATAGGTTGTTACAGTCGATAAATGTTCAACTCGTCTCAGTGGCGCAGCGTGACCACTTGACAATTTAGCAAAGGAAATCCTCTCGTGAAGGGTACTATCGATAATAGTGTCAGTGATGTACAGTAATGTTTTATCTCTGTGTATAAATCATCTTTGTAGGAGATGATACCAGGCTTACCGATTATATTGCGTAAGTCACACGTACCGACCGTGTCTACTTAACACAGAGTGAGTCGAGCGGTTCTTTCACGAGTACGATAGGTTGTCACACTAAATGTCCGACATATGATTTCCAAGGGTGCAATGGTTTGTAAAGCTTACTGTACACAGTTCATACGATGACGGAGTACTGCTGACATATTATTCAAAGTTCTGTCTCATATGTCGTGATATTAGTTCTGTTATTCATACGGGATGGCATTAGTGCCAGTGATTGTGAGCTATGGTTGAACGTAAGTGGAAGGATTAGACAGATAACGCTAACTATACGTACAAGTAAGAGGCGACCAGGTACTGAAAGACGTATGAATAATACATGGCCGTCACTAATGATTTCCGGATGCGCATAAATACACGAATAATACTTTTTAACTAATGGTAATCAAATATCTGTGCAGCAATGTCTGTGGCGTGATTTGTTAGCGCATTCAGCTGTTAAACGAATGTTTTGTGGTTCGAACCTACCTAGGCACGTTACCATTGTTTCTTCGTGGTCCGTCAGGGAATTATTTACTGCAATAAACTATGCTCACATATTTCCATGCACACTTAAAAGTTATATTATAATACTGAGTTTGATTTATCTGACTATATGCCAAAATAACTACCGACCATAGCTGGTTGACACAAAAATGTATAACGTCCCTGGGTGGGCTCGAACCACCAACCTTTCGGTTAACAGCCGAACGCGCTAACCAATTGCGCCACAGAGACCTATCAGTAAACGTTGAACGGCACCCTATAACATAAAGTGCACGTTCCACAAATAACCTGTACTATGTTAATGATACTATTGTCTAGAAGTGTCGTGTTCCTCTCCGTGACAGATGGCCTTTTCCATGAGATGGCCTTTTTCCATGAGATGGCCTTTTTCATGAGATGGCCTTTTCCATGAGATGGCATTTTTCATGAGATGGCCTTTTCCATGAGATGGCCTTTTCCATGAGATGGCCTTTTTCATGAGATGGCCTTTTCCATGAGATGGCCTTTTCCATGAGATGGCCTTTTCCATGAGATGGCCTTTTCCATGAGATGGCCTTTTTCATGAGATGGCCTATTCCATGAGATGGCCTTTCCATTATATGGCCTTTTCCATGAGATGGCCTTTTCCAAGAGATAGCCTTTTTCCAAGAGATAGCCTTTTCCAAGAGATAGCCTTTTCCATGAGATGACCTTTTAAGAATAACTTCAGTACTCAATCTTAAATATTACGTAAGATTACTATGCAAATCACTTTTCAGGAGTGGATAGACGAGAAGCTGGTCTGGAACATCACAGATTATGCTAATATTACCATGCTCAGGATACCGTGTGATCTAATATGGCTGCCTGATATAGTGTTGTATAACAGGTGAGTTATTTTCCTTCGAGAAGGATCATATTATTTGTTAGAAACTAGTAATCTGAATGTCAGTGTGATTTATCGGTCGTCGTATAACATGTTGATTCCATTTACAAAGGAATCCGTGTTACCAAACTGGATCAGTTCTGTACATTCAGTTGGATGTCTATAATGCTGTTTACGGAACAATACCAATTGTAGTGTTGCATACGAATAATTGAGTAACTATTAACAAGCAATTAGTATTCGTTTAGACTAATTTAAACTCAAACTTACATGTAAGTTTCGTTCTATAAATATTAAACATGTTAGATGAAGTTCTATACAATTACAATTATACATGTTATTTTATAGATTAAAAAATAATGTTTATATGTTGTATCGACTATAAACTCGTATATTTTGATATGGTACATTATTATATTCACATTTAAACGCCTTCACCACGTTGTTTACTTTCAGTGTGGATAACCACAACAAGAGATATATGCGCAGCCTCGCTATGGTACAGAATGATGGAAACGTGTTTTGGCCACCAATTGTGCGTTTCCGGTTGTCGTGTAAAATGGACATCACTTACTTCCCCTTTGATGACCAAGTGTGCAAGCTCAAAATGGGTTCTTGGGCCTATGACGGGTTCCAGGTCGACGTAACAAACAGGACCATGGAGGTGGACCTCTCTAACTACGTAGACAACGGGGAGTGGACGCTTGTGGATACCAAAGTTGTCAGAAATGTGATATATTACCCGTGCTGTGCTGAACCTTTCCCGGATGTGACGTTTTATGTGCATATAAGGAGAAGAGTGTTATACTATTTCTTCAACGTGATTATTCCCTGTATGCTACTGTCGAGTTTATCACTGACTGGTTTTCTACTTCCGCCGGATTCGGGAGAAAAGGTTACCCTGGGTCTGACAGTTCTTTTGGCTTTCTCAGTGTTCATGCTACTGGTAGCGGAAAACATGCCTCCAACGTCGGAATACATACCATTGATTGGTGAGTGTTGGTGAACAGGTGACGTTGATACCGCATGTACTAACTAGTCCCTGTCAAAGACATTTCGTGGATTTTCTTTCGATTTTTAATGATAACGACATTTTTGTGTGTGCCAATTTAAAATTAAAATAATTAAAAAATCATTAAAAATCGAAAGGATTGCCATGAACCGTCTTTGACAAGGACTAAGGTACTAAATCTAACGACATACACAAATAAATATTTGGATATACTTGCTAAATGTATATAAGGTGGCAACTAAATATCTTCTTGACAATATATTTATAAAAATGGAAATCTTGGTCCTATTCAACAGAACCATCGTTACAGTAGTCCCAGTTTTCAATATACACAGTGAGATATATACGACGACACTTAGCGCTCTAATAAGTCTGTGGAACCAGAATCTCCACGTCAAATTACATAAATGATATTAATTTAAATTAGCATAAACAGGAATAACAATGTGGAAGCTAATTTGACACTCAGGAACACACTTATTATAATAGCAATATGTTCCTGTGAGACAAATTAGCTTCCAGGAATGTGCAACCCTACAGTTATATCGCAACATGGACGTAATTTGGACCAGTCTTGAAGGTCCGTTATTTTAGAGGGACTATTAACTCATGTTGTGCTCATCCCACGAAGATGATGCCCCGCATAAAGTCCATGTATTTATTGACTGTGTCTAGACACTGCCGTAGTAGCCAATTATTGGGCTGCAGGCATGGAACACCATCTGACTACATCTTTGCAAATACAACCGGAAGTGTATGCCCACAGGGCCATATTTATATTTTCCCTGCAAAATGTCAAACGCGACATAATTTCGTGATCAAATTCCTGACACATAAAAATATCACTGTTATTTGTTGCCCGTGAATTTTCTCGTCCTGCATATTTATATCGTCCAAGCATCTTGGAAATCGAGAAAATCAGGATGGAATCTACATACGAACCTTTGAACAGGAATAACCTGGGGAATATGGACATTCGATGAGAAGTTGAACTCTTGACGGCGTTATGTCACCTCCAATGCAACCCGTTCTGATTTCTGGAATACAGGCACGGACTAGGAATATAATAAGGAATTCCTTCATACAGCAGAGAACATTTATATATGCATTCCTATGACACGCATTTCAGTCGACATCTACTCCCAGCCGTCTGTAAGAATGGACAGCAATGACAAATACAGGATAGTTTTACTTGTTGTCACGAACCAACTCGGTGGATGTCTGACGTCTTATATCAGTACAAGAAGGTGACACTTAAGTTATATAGATTAGTAATTCTGCTGTGATCAAGGTATTGGACTGGCGAACTGATGTCATATCTACATAATTAGATATGTGACAGATGGTTATTAAATATATATACTATACGGAACAATCCATAATCAATATGAATTAATTGCATGCGTCTATACACTGGATAGAATGAGCGTAACTTATTTAAGAGTATCATAAGCATTTAAACATAGACAAATAATGCATTATTTATTATATTTACTAGTATATAAATTGAATCATATGAAATTTGTCATTTTGATCAATCCCTCAGAAACCAGATTAGATCTAATCCTGAAAAAGAACAGGGGCCAATTCTCGAAATGTTCTTACGAACTTCTTAGCCTAAGAACAATTCGTAGCCATATTATAGGAATCGTTATGATTGTCGTACGATCGTAAGAACGTTTCGAAAATAGGCCCCCTGTAGGCACGTATACATTCATTTGTAGACTAAGTTGTTTCATTGCTTGGAATAATGTTCGTTCTTTGAGCAGAGCCAATAGAAAGCTCTGTGCTTGAACTTATGTAAGTCCATTCCTCATTAGCCGCGTGACCGGAAATGCTTAGTTAATATATTCAAAATGGTTGTCGGAAGGAAGCGTATTATCATGGGATGGTTATGATTTTCATCGAGAAATTTAAAACAAACATGTAGGTCAACGTCTTAATGATGTTTTCTCTTGCAATTGGGAATCGTACGACATTCATGAGGCAAATGCATTCTTTTGTTTCTCTATTTTTAAAATCCTTATCACTTTAATGGGTTTCTTTTCATTCAGATGTCTATTAGATACTATTTAAGGCTTCTATTCGTGATTGCGATGCATTCGCAAGAAATAGTGCATCCAATGCTGCGTACTATTACAATGTCAATGATAATGCCATACATATGCTAGCATTGAAGTTTGACAAGATGCATTTGGTTTCAATGTTCTGGGTATCGTTTCTCGAAGCTCTCTTAGCCGCTAAGGGACCATAGCACTCTCTTTGCCGATAGCTAACACATTGCTAAGAGAGTGCTATGGTCCTTTAGCGGCTAAGAGAGCTTAAGAAACGACACCCTGGAATGCATTACACTGTGCATATCACATTTTAAAGTGTGTATGGTATCACATCCCTCTTATTAATGCTAGATGTACCATATGTCTAGGATATTATGACATCACATATTTCTCAGAATAATTTCGATTCTTGACTATTATATTAATTGATTATTTGATCTCCATCTAAAGATAGCGTAATTCCATATTAGACATAGTAAAGACTATAGTGATCTACTTTGATATATATTTTGGTAACTACAGCATTAGTAGCACGGATATAGTCGTGTTAACAAGTATTTATCGAACACTACTCGGGTCAATATACGAGTGCCCGTAACTAGGTAATGCCTACTGCATGGACCATTGAAGAGGGTAATGTGTACTGTAACACCAAAGCAAGACAATCTCATTTACACAAAATCATCTTATCCACGTTTAAAGTGCATGGCTCTCTTGTCTACTACGAGGCCTTAGCGTTCTCGTAGCTGTCTCTAATAGTAATACATAGCGACCGAGCACTTACGAGGGCGCTATATAGTCTCATAGTAGATAAGATAGCTTCATGAAACGATAACAGTGGAGCTGTTCAACTCGACTTTATCCCCTTATACAACTCTCACTACAGCGATATCTCTAGGACGTAATCATCAACTACAGGTACTATAAACATTGTTGTGAAGATGGAGAGAGAAGATTTCGTTAACCTATCTAAATATTGCACATAAATGTTTCATCGATCCCGGGGTTATCATTGATCCTGCTTCAGTGGATGACTGTAATTAAATAATGGTGTGTAGCTGTCCTCGTATTGATGTCCCTCAGAAGCTAATAGACGTCCTTGTGTGGAGGTGTTTAGTCACTATCAATCTCCTTGTCCCTCAGAAGCTAATAGACGTCCTTGTGTAGAGGTGTTTAGTCGCTATCAATCTCCTTGTCTTCCGCGGAAATCAGGAAGATGTGATCGTTGATGAACTGCAGTGGTCTGGGCACTTAACACGTATTAGATGCATAATAAATTATAGATACTGAGATATTTTTATAGCATACTTTCTGCTGTTAAGGATGCAATGCAATATATCAAAATGCTAGTATTATGTTCTATTATGTGTTGTTATGTTCTATACAACATAGTAATACTATTACACATTTTAGTATAGTAGTGCATTATATTGTGGATAGAGAATGTGTCAATGATAATGATTCCACTAGTCAAAGAAATTTCGTGATACTTATTATTTTGTTATGATTTCTCACTTTGGGGCCAATAAAAATCAATATCATAATGGATCGAAAGAATAAGCACAAAGCGTCTTTGACAATTACTATAATTTCACATAATAAAAACTCAAGCAAACTAAATTTCAAGTTAATAAGTTGTAAATACAGGCCATAAAAACATCACCTTATAAAGTCTCCGTCAACACAGGCGACGAGCCTTGAGCAAAATTTAGGGACTTATTACACCTTTCTTTCTAAAAGGAATAGATTGAACCAATCTGTAAAATCGACTGTCGTTTCCTTATGTTGACATTTAATTTGTTCATCATCAAGGATCAGACGTAACGTATAGGAGAAGAAAGCTATGACAGCGTGGATTGGACTGTTTTTATACTGTTTATATTAGAATACATTTTGTCTTCATCATCAAAGCTCGGAGATGGAGCGTTTGGAAGCGTAGTCAACTAGTCTGGGCCTCTAGAATACCATTGGGAAAAAGCTTATCTGCGTATTTTCAATCATTACCTGTAGCTGCAAATTGAATTTCATGTCATCCTAAATTCCTAATGCATTTTTGGTAACATTTCCCTAATAACAGAGATTGAATCACATGGGGAAATGGGCGGATACCGAGATTTTGCAACTACCCAGTGATTTTGAAATTGTGTTTTTTTATTGGTTGGAATTGATGGCGTCGTTTGAACTATCAAACCTTCATCATTCTAGTGCTTCTGTAATTATCTATTACATTAGAAAAAAAGCATCTGTACAATGCGTTTTAGTGGAGACTAGTTCAGAATGTTAGGGGTGATATATTAAATGGGTTATTCCCCATATATTTATTTTTACAGGTTATTACAATATAATATTGAATATTCTGATGCAAACATTTGTCAAAAATAGTAGCACTGTGTTATCCAGAAGAACTACGAAGCTTATTATTAATGTTATGTTGATGCAAAATCGAACACAGTTTCATTTAGTCCAATTTCTTGGATCACTGCAGTTTGACATTTTCACTCTGATGGCTTACTTCTATTGCAGGTATCTATCTGACGGTGATCATGGCGATGAGCGCTTCCTCCGTAGCTTTATCAGTGTGTGTCCTCAACTGTCACCACAAGGGGGCGCTGCTCAACCGCCCCCACCGCTGGGTGAAATTCGTGGCCATGTTGGTGGGCAGAGCTCTGTGCATGAGGCTCCTCTACCTGGGAAAATGCGACAGCTGTCCGAAGAGATCCAGACGTAAATGCAGCGGACCGGAAGTCCCAGAAGATCCCGTGGAAAGCAGTGTACGGGTAGACCTCCAGAGCGAGGGTCACAGGACGGACGTTCATCACAACGGACGTGTAGACTCCGGCCAGAGACATCGGACAAATGGGAACGTGCCCAACGGCCACGGAGTGCCGTCCAACAGTCCCGTGGCCACGATGGAGAGGGAGATAGTGCGCTACTTGAGGTTCCTCATGGAGGCGTACGAGAAGGGACGAATAGAACGCGTGGCGGTCAACGAGTGGCAGGAGATAGCCAGGGTGTTAGACAGGGTGTTCTTCTCCGCGTTCTTGACGATCACCATTACATCAACATTCTTTTTACTTATTATCAGTCCCATGACGAAAGCCACAGCCATCAGCGATTATCTCCCTTCCTGAGTTAGTCCGAGATTTGATAGAAAGTGTGTTTGCAGGGGTGTTTTTGAAAAAGTCGTACAACTTGCCAAATTTTAAAGACATGTGATAATGCATCATTGTTGCATATAATGTAGATATGACACTATTATAACGTGCCGCACTGCTGTCTATACATGCATTTCCAGAAGCAAATGGTTTGTTATGCATTATGTTTAGTTGCATTATTTCGCTCTATTGGATCCTGACGTGTTCTGAATGTTACATAGCATTATTTACATAATATACTTAACCGTTCTCGGTTCTGAGTAACATGCCGTAATACTTATACAAATGTTTATACTTTGACTGGAAGATAACCATTAAAGGCACACAGTCACTACAATTAACTCTATCTCTAATTCAATGCATTTCATTATATACACATCTATTTAATTGGCTACCCAAATAACTTATTCAATCAGCTATACGAACATACTACACATGTCCAGTTTATCAATATGTTGATACTATGTTTAGTTATTTGTCCGGATAAATTAACCAATACATGTGTCTGCCATGTTGAACGGGTTGGCATGGCCGCATATCTTGCTATGGTAGCAGACCGCTAGGTGGCGCACAGGCCCAGGCTATCCTTTCTAGAAGCTCTCGTATCTACTACGAGACCATAAGGACTCTCGTAGCCATCTCTAATACATGGGGATCGCTAATACGAGAGCGCTATGGTCTTATAGTCGATAGGAGAGTTTCGAGAAACGATACGCTCATTTTGAAAGTCAAACATATTTGGTTGTCTGTGCAGTCATGTGGCAAGGGTGGAAACCTAATACACCGAAATTTCCGCTCGAAGAGATAATGCGAGTGAGAGTTTCACAGTATATTATCGGTTTCAGCGTCAACAGATTCCCTTATACATGTATGCATAACAATGTCAGATTGAGTGTGAAACAATGATTACGTTTTGTGTAAGTTGTGATGTTTTCAGAAGCAGTTACCCGGATGTGGGATGTTTGTGCTTTCAAGAAGAAAAGTTTCCCAATTTGCATTTGAGGGGTTACATAACATTATCGATGACATAGCAATATCGATGCTATAGCAATACCGGTATATAACTTGAATATACATTTCGTACATATTCTGAAGTTAAACGAACAATTTACATTGAAATCTGTGATTACATGCCTTTTAATGAATGACTTATTCTACAAACTTTCTCTAATCACTAATACAGATAGTACTACTACATATACTGTACATTGAAAGAGACCAAGCGATTAGTGTGACAGGCATTTACCAAACCATGGAAACACTGAAAATAGTTTTACGAGTTTTATTCAGATTGCATGTTATACCCCAAAATCATCGCAGATTGGTGAATACAGTATGAATACAACCACACAGAAAGCAAATCTTTTAAAATATAAATAGTATTAATATGTCGATAATGCCTGTGTTTCTAATAAATACATGTATATATTTTACAAGAAATTGATGTCCTTTGTTTTTCTTTTAAGTAAAACGATCATGTAGCATTATGTCATTCCTTCATGTTACGGGACAAATGCCACCAAATATCCTATACGTTGTCTAACCTATTCTTGTAGATTACAAATGAGAATATATCTCCCAAACATTTCCTGAATCTTTCGTAACAAGTACCACAAGTCTCAAGCAATTGCCTCGTATAACAGTGATTGAGAGCACTAAGAGAAGGTAAATGGTCTTGCGTACGATAATACAGCTTAGACAGCCTTTGTGCCATGTTCACCCAGCAGAGAATGGGTACCCGGTACGATGACATATGAGGTATGTGAATGATAACCTTTCAGCGCCTTTAACATCAGCTTGGGTTGTAAACTCCCCAGGAGGTTGAGAAGTATAACCAGTATTGCCCAAGGTAATGATGTATCGTGGATTTATGGATATAATATATAAATGCGGACATTATTATTATTATTATTAGTATGCATAGGAGCCATGTATATCGAATTCGTTGCCAACATATGTAATAAAAATACTAATACTAATATAATCTATTTATATAGCGCCGAGTTCCAGCTAGGCTGCTCACAGGCGCTTAACATTATACCTGCCTAGGGAG
>JAVCKZ010085033.1:0-12281 GCA_034780755.1 Lepetodrilus elevatus
AGTGGTAAAAGAGAAATAAAATTGAATAAAATTGAAATCATAGCCATCTCATACATAGGGATCGTGCACTTACGAGAGCGCTACGGTCTCATAAGTTAATTCAGCTAACCAGGTTGTAACATCAGTCCTTTTAGAAGAACTGTGATGTCGTCTAATGTTTAATGACGTAATGTCTATTCTAATGTGTTCCAAAGAGTACAGTCCGGTGACGCAGACTGCTATTTCTAATATAGAACTGACCCCTTGAGACGGGCGATGGGTCTCGGATTCTTTCCAGGCATTTCTACAGCGATGTGTTCGCCAAGGTTGTATGCTGTGTCCTTCGACATTGATTCAATCTGGCGACTTTCCATCACCTATCACTGTCCATCTACCTGGCTGGCTGGATTGACCTTGATGGCTTGCCGGACATTGGCAAAATTCATGTCAACATTTCTCCAGTGGTCTTCAGCAAGACCCTAATCCGAGTGATGTCTCCTCTTCCTCAAATCTGTTTACCTTCGGATCACCGGCATTGTATAATGCAGCGAGATGCGATATCAAACCGTAACTCCCTGCTACTGTAAACAGTTCAGACATGTTACCACAACAACACAAAGGCGAGGGCCCACGCTGATACTGTAGTGGACAATGGGTGGACCCTCCCCGCCATGTGATCTCCTCCGACTGGAGGCAGGGATCAAGACATAGGGGCTAGGTGCTACATTGCCATTGAGATTGGAGTAGGTTTAACATAAACAAAACATGCAATGCAATACTCTTTGACAAACAGCTTCGTCAGTTACAAGCTCATTCCTAAATTCGACTCATTTCTGGTCTGATTCACGTATATATTTATATACTATAGTAAGCAAGTGAACGCGAAAACTAGAAACATCAACTTGTGCCGATTCACTTTAAATGATCGGTGGTGGTAGTAGCAGTAGCAGTAGTAGTAGTAGTAGTAGCAGAAGTTTTAGTAGTAGTATTAGTAGTAGCAGAAGTTTTAGTAGTAGTATTAGTAGTAATAATAGTAATAGTAGTAGTAGTAGTAGTAGTAGTAGTAGTCGCAGAGGTTTTAGTAGTAGTAGTGGTAGTAGTAGCAGAAGTTTTAGTAGTAGTAGTTGTAGCAGAAGTTTTAGTAGTAGTAGTAGTAGTAGTAGTAGTGGTCGCAGAAGTTTTAGTAGTAGTAGTAGTAGTAGTAGTAATAGTAGTAGTAGAAGTAGTAGTAGTAGTAGTAGTAGTAGTAGTAGTAGTAGTAGTAGTAGTAGTAGTAGTAGTAGTAGTAGTAGTAGTAGTCGGAATAATAGCTATACATAGCTAACGTTCTTGGTTATTCACGCATCCGACGTAAAAAAAGGTTCTTCTTACGTGAACGTATATTTTACGATATTCAACGAAACTGTATTTAGACATTATATTTTTCTTACCATATGATATCATATGGAATATTTTCAATTTTGATCACTGACAGATGCGAATTGGTATTAATAAATTAGCTTGATTTCACAAGTTGTTGAATTTCTCAAGAAATATCAAGGGTGTATATACATAGATGCAAATATGATATATATTATAGGAATGTTTTAATCTACTATGCGATATGAAGGTTTATTTCCAGAGCGTCCAATCATCACCTTGAGTTCATTCCACGAAATATCTCGTACAGTATATATACTTTCAACGTTCTTCTGGCACTTTTTCTTGAATTTCCTTATTCGTAAACAAATTTGTGATGGATATAGGGGATTCCCTCGAGAGTTATAAGATCTCAGCTCGCTTAATACCACAAGTATAAACAACAGCGTCGTATACAATGACAAGTGGGTCAACAGAACGCCGACAATGTCTTGTGGTTGTTATTCCATGGAATGTGTTTGTTTTCCCTTTCATGTTATCTTACAGGTGAAGTTGCTAGCCTTACCAAACTATGGTTAGGATTTTAGTTTACATACGGGGGTACTTCAAAACTATTTGTAAATAACTGCCTAGACCATCCAAAATCTCATAGGGTTAAAGTAAATCAATAAAATATAACTTATATTGATTGGTATTATATTTATATAAAAGGAGCCCCTGAAATGCTTTATACTATTGGTCTCCAGTTATCTAGGCTTGCTTAACTTATCTAGGTGGTATTTTGAATAGGAGTATTTGGGTGAGAACAAGGTGTGACACAGACGAAGGGTTCCAAAAAGAGTTTAAGAACAATTGCAAAATCAGTATGGGGGTATATGAACCTGGTTCAAGATAGTATAGAAAACAAGATAGCATAGAAAACATAAGGTTAATAGGCCTTAAAGTTGTATGTGAAATATGCTGATGCGATTTTGTCAATGTTAACATTCAGGCCATTGTCAAATTTGAATATTCTGTCCTCTTCGCAAAAAGAAAATTAAAATTAAAAATTAAGGTTAAAATAAAAATAATTTAAAAAAGAATTAAAAATTGAATATTGTCAAATGAACCATGAATGTTCAGCTTGTAAGTTTGGCTATCCTATTATCGATTATACTGGTGTTAAACATGATCCAGCGTACAAGAGCCCAGTGTGTATTTATCTTTATATTGAAGCAGGTGAAAGTGTATATATATTACTTTGAAGAAAAACATGCTTTGAAATGTAAACGGGTCCGGTTCTCCTTCATCTAGACACACGAACTGCCACCCAATCTTTGACCAGCCAACCATCTGTCGGTCCGGAGAAAATTAATTATAATATTCCATAAACAAATATTTTCCGTATGTTTTTCGCCATTTGTCTCCACCGTGACAGGCGATGAGTCAATTAAGCGAGTGTTGTTGCAGGAACACAATACCAGATTTCCGCTCAATTTCCACATTGATTCAAATCCAGCTTGAGCCCGGCGTCATTGATGAAAGGTAAACATCTGATGTTCCACACAATTCAGCCATATTTGAATTTGCAATGAAATATGTTTATCTACCCTGGCTGGCAACTGGTTCAACACTTCGCCTGTAGACAGCGTCTTGTGATCACGTGAACTTTGACATTAGATCCGTACATGCGTTTTCAAATATCTTGACAAATTTTTATAGTTATTGCTTTAAATTTGTCAATATTTAATCATTTCCAACGAGGGGTTTGAAAGTATGTTCATTCAATTTGGTTTAGCATGATGGACTTTCTATTAACTTAGAAACTATAAATTCTACCTAAAAGAATAATTAGAACATTAATTTAGGTTTACTTTGCTAAATAGCGTTCTTGAAGTACACGTAATACAGCGTAGTGTAGTGTCCTAATCTTATTTTCATAAATTATACTTTTTATCTTATACATGTACAGTGAATTCACCTATAAAAACCAATAAACCATTGAATGAAAATCCGAAATCCGGGAATCGAGTTATATGAAGCCAAGTCGATGCCTATCAATAATATTTATGACGATATCCCTTATATTGTCCCCATATTTCCCTGCAGCTGTAAATATCAAATACTTGTTATACATAATTATGACACTGAAGTGTTGGAATTCAGTGCAGACAAATCCACGCGCCTTTCTAGAGCACTTGAACTAGACATGACGATTGTGAATTGCGGCGATATGAGACAATATCACACAGTTATATCAGAGGAGAGTGCCAATTCAACCAAGGCCAATATATCATAGGCAGTATAAAGGCCCACGTGTTATGATCATTTCATTGTCCCACATATCAGTTAGTGACTTTTGGAGAGAAATACTGCCTCATCTCCAGGTTTGGTATATGCGAACAAGTGCAATACTAGGTGATTGACGTTCAACACAAACCAGATGGTCTCGAGTCTCGACATTACGGTCTATACATGCAGGGACAAGTCAGTGTCCAATACTATGGTAACCTTGTAAATATACATACATACTTCTGTATATCTAGCTGTATTAATTCATTGGTCAAGAGAAATGTTGTCCAAAGACCCTTTTAAAAGCCCAGTAAAAAATACGAATATGTCTAAAGCAAGAGTTATTAATATGAAACTGAAGGAAATGTAAAGAAGTATTGATAGTTGTTGTAGTACTAGTAGTGGTGGTAGTGGTAGTAGTAGTAGTAGTAGTTAGTAGTAGTAGTAGTTAGTAGTAGTAGTAGTAGTAGTTAGTAGTAGTTAGTAGTAGTTAGTAGTAGTAGTAGTAGTAGTAGTAATAGTTAGTAGTAGTAGTAGTAGTAGTAGTAGTAGTAATAGTTAGTAGTAGTAGTAGTAGTAGTAGTAGTAATTGTAGTAGTAGTAGTAGTAGTAGTAGTAGTAATAGTAGTTGTAGTAGTAGTAGTAGTAGTAGTAATTAGTAGTAGTAGTAGTAGTAGTAGTAGTAGGAGGAGGAGTAATAGTAGTGGTAGTAGAGGTAGTAGTAGTAGTAGTAGTAGTAGTAGTAGTAGTAGTAGTAGTAGTAGTAGTAGTAGTAGTAGTAGTTCCGAGTTGCGAATCCAAGTTGATGTTTAAATTATACATCCCAACAATATTCATTTTTATTTACACCTCTCGACTACATCCGAATGCTGAAAGTTTACAGTTACGTGTGTATAGGAAGTCTAATTATTGGTCATGTCACGAAAGACGTAGTTCATTAGATTGGCTGAGTTCGTGTTTACATCAAATTACGAACGTCTATACCACACACACATACATATACAGACACTAAAAGTGCCATGTATTAGTATACTGAATGGTTATTGGCGTTAGAGGTTATTTTCTGCGTATCCAGCTACATTTCACGTCGACGTATTGAAAATGACAAGCTTATAGAAATATTTACCTCTGAAGTCAACGGATGTCATGTTCCCGTACCCCTCGTGACACTTGTCTCTGGTGATACTGAACTAGAATCACGAATGCATTACTTTCTAAAATAACGATATAGCAGTTACGGTAGTATATTGCCCAAGTTAGCAGTTACGGTAGTATATTGCCCAAGTTATCAAGAATGTCTCTCAGAGTGTGTGCGTACACGTGAGTACATACTAGTATTCGTTTGTTCATTATACCCAAAGAACGCACCTCACCCAATTACCATATACCGTGAGTTGACGTTATGGCGTTTATACGTTCTTTCCCCCCTCCATGGTTAAGTCAGATTGGCATATCTGTGTGTCAGTCACAGACGGGATGACTTCCACGTGTACGGCTGTACATAAGGAAAACATCGCACCAGCATAATTAGCTGTCGTATTCCCGCGTTCCTATTGCGGCGCTCGGTTTCGACTTGAGACCGACGTGAGAACGTCAACGATGCCATGTTTGTATATAGATCATCTGCACGGCGTGTATGTCAATGAAACAAATGACTGTAACATGTGTGAAGACGTAGTAATAAGTTGTTGGAAGGCGAGTAGTATTGTGTGCTTATGTGTCCATGAACTGAATGCATATGGATGGGGACAATATCGTTTCTCGAAGCTCTCGTATCTCCTACGAGACCGTAAGGACTCTCCTAGAGATCTCTAACGCATTGGGATCGTGCACTTACGAGAGCGCTTAATGGTCTCATGAATAATGGATATGATACCCTGGAGATGTAACCGTAGAATCACATATTGGCCTTACTATAGTATATGCTTAATGTTGTTCTTCAAACTTGACCTTGGTGTGTGAATAGCTGAGAGACGACCGTACTATACGTGAAGAATAATAACTCTCTGCAACTTAAGAAAAGATGCTTCGTGTCTCATCTAGCAGTGAGAGGGTTATGTCTACAACACACGACTGTCAGAGGTCTACAACACACGACTGTCAGAGGTCTACAACACGACTGTCAGAGGTCTACAACACGACTGTCAGAGGTCTACAACACGACTGTCAGATGTCAATGGCGGTAGTACAGTTACCCCAAATCCGCTCTCCTGTCAAACAGAAATACTCTGACGTGAAGGAAGACGGTGCTGAATGCTGCATTGCCTTGGTGAATGTCTACATATATATAGACCAGGGTATCGTTTCTTGAAGCTCTCATATCTACTACAAGACCATACGGACTCTAAGAGCCATCTCTAATACATGGCGACTGGGTATACTTACGAGACGCCTCATAGTCGATATGAGAGTTTCGAGAAACCATACCTATAGGTGTGTTATATAATGAACGAAAACCATGTCAATATCTCACATAGTCGTTGTCATTCTTATTCTCTCTTAGCTATTCAGAATGACTCCAGCTATCACACGCCCATATATATATAGGGATGACCTCATGTCTTCGTCAACGTAAATCTAGGAACGGGTTGACTAATTTGGCATTATAGCGGTTGTCATCGCACCGCGAATTGGTAGAATCCTTTTAACCTCCCCCTTTTCCCACTGCGTTTTCCCCTATGCCCCGTGATTTAATAAAGTGCATTATCAATATTGATCAGTCTGTCCATCAAGCCGTAATGACCCATTCAACTGTCCAGTCTTTTAGCCATTGCCCTCTTCGTATTGTTTAATCAAGACATTAGTTCACGCACGGCAAATGGTTCTGTTTGTCTTAGCAAGAGTTACTGGCTTAGTGATAATTCGCCACTTTCATCATATCCACTGGCTAATGTAAACAAATGGACAGCTCGTCTCATGTCGAATTCATAATTTTATCTGACGTATCATTTCAAGGAGAACTGGACAGCGTTGTTCCTGGATGGCAGTCTTCAGAAACCGCGACACGTGAAGTTTGCGGAATTGTTGTGGAGCTGGATTAAGGTCGATTGTGGTCAGGATGACAACGTATTGGAATGATTAGCAGCTGTGTGGGAACTATTTTTGTTAGGATTTAGGAATTTGACAAGAACAATCTTGCGTCACGTTCTGACACTTTGAGGGCAATAGGTGCATACTGATTTGATACGTCGAGGTCAATAATGTCAAAATAACCCCCGCCCTGTGGTTCCATTGAAAAGACAATGGCATGATCTTAGTTCATCAGTTAGTGTTTCTGACATTGATTTATAGAACGTTCATGACTGAATGAAAGTTTACTTGAAAACATGATCAAATACCATGTATTTATAGTGCAAAAGTATGCATATTTAGCATTATATGTTAATAAGCATGACAGCTCTAAAGGTAATTAATTGGTCTGTAACTAACATGTCTTCTGTGTGTGTATAATATATAATGTAGGCTACATTAACATAAATAGCCTATGAATAGGCTAACAATATTAATAATGAAAGCGTCACAGCTTCCTCAAATTTTGGAAATATTTTCCGAATCTTCCCCCGCACAGATATCAATCATGCGATGAGCATTGTCCAAACACCAATCATGTGTTCCCAGCGTGACCAGTGGGCAGAATGTTTGAAATCCCTCAGAGCAGTTACCTCCCTTACACACACCCCGTTGGCCACAATCTTGACGATCGGTTAAATGTGGATGTTTCTTTGCGAACTTCATCGAACAGCACATGTATACTATAAACAGTAAATATGAAGATAGAATGCATCATGTTTAATATTGAATAGTATGCTCGTTCTTGAACGTCATGTGACATGATATGTTTTCTTAATTATGATGCTTATGGCAATATATGTATAAGATAAAAGTACGTGTATACAATCATATACTAATTGTAAAATGCATTTAAACTATAAAATTACGAATATATGCTAATTTATAGATGGCATTTCTCGTATTTCGTAAGAATGTAATTTTCTTGTATTGAGAAGTTCTTAGTGGCGGCCAAACTGTGTATAATACTTCTTTAAAAGGTTTCAAATAATGTTAAAATCAATTGTTCTCTCATTTACTTTTTGAATGATGACATTAAAGGTCAAAATGTGGAAGTCAGATATTAACAAAACAAATGGACAGGCACAGTTGTCTGTTTTCAATCGCTCATCTCGCTTGTTCCGATCCATGTCGCTAAACATACCCTGCTGTTAAAATGGCCATCGCGATTCCTGCCATTGTTTTTAATTTCGTATCGGCGTCAATATCATAAAGAATCCACATTCCGCGTCCTCTCTGTTTATCTGCCGAGTTTCTTCCCCAATTAATATTTATTTTCATTGCAGTGTGGTCAGGCGATGACAAAACAACGCCAGTTTACGGTGAACTTTGACATGTGCGTGTTAAACATTTACGGTTTAACAGGTTTGATTCTAGACCGTTGTAACTTACTTATTTCTATTGTTTTACTTTATCAACGCAGCTTACAGATACTAATTACCAGGTTCCATTGCTTGCACACTGAAATAACAAGAGTACAATCATATTTATACACAATAATACCACAATACCATGCTTTCGATTTTGATAGCACAACGCATTTTAAATAGTATAATGCGGGTGGATACACTGTTCAAAATCGTACTAAATATGTCTAAATTGAACGGCTGAGGTGAATAAACCAATCAGCCATTTAGAAGTATTATTTAGACTTTAAAACTAAACAGATCAATTATTGAAGAATTCATCGTTGTATTTTCCATCACGATATTGGGTTGCGAAGCACATTTTATTGCCGCTTCATTCAATATTATCCGCTGATTATCAGATCGATTTATTAGTTTTACTTGGTTTGGTTTAGTGTAAACATATTTGTACTCAAAATAAAATGAATGAGGATTTGTAACCAAGTTGTAACTACTGCATCATCCACTGATAATAGGCTATTATGTCGTGTTTCAAAATCTGCCATCGGGTCATCCGGGTTGCAATTGCAACGGAACACTCCAGGAAACAATCAATAACACTAGACATATCCCAGCAGCTAGAATATTGGCCACTTCTACACAAACCTGGACCATCTATGTTGTTTCTCATCACAGTTGTAACGGATACTTTTTTAATCATTAGTTTAATATTGGTTTCACTGGAATTTGAAGAAATGGTCTGTATCGAATTTCTATTAGTCCAGTACTCTTTCTTTTTTTGTGTCTCATCAGGTCGCAGAGAGGCTGTAATTTTTAGATATAGTGTTCCGTTCGTTCATACGTCTAAACGATGATATGTTATAGACATGACTATAGTATACTGGCATTATACATTGGAAGTGGTCGTATCAAATCAATGAACTATACTTAGTAATTCGCAATTTGAAAAACTAAACTGGACAGTAACTATCAATCAGAATCCGAATATAGACATACGTGTAGTCATAGTGATCATTTTCAACTAATATACTGGATGCTATCAGATACTCGTTAGTACTTACACTGCCACGTAACGGTACAATAAGTAGAGATGGAAATATAAGTATAAGTATAATACGTATACTAGTAGTGAGTGAGTGTTCTTTCCTAGTTTCAGTTTCTCGGGTAGTGAAGAAAACCAAAGATCCTAAATTGAATATGTATTATGTTGTATTATGAGGCAAATTATATTAATATTATACTTATTATTAGTATTTGATGACATTACTATTAATCTTTTAAGAAAACATGGTAAATGTGGTTACCATTTACGTTCAAGTTCACCAGTTTAAGCACTAAATACACAAGTGATCACCGGATAAAGTTCATGCTTGTATGTATATTCTGTAATTGGAGGAAATAAATATGGTATTTAGAATTACAATCGGCAACTGTTTAATCCCAACATATCTGATCGTAGGAATAATGTCAATATTTAAAGTGACGTGGAAAAGCCGTGTATATGCGTGTAAATGTATACATCTGCACAAAGTCCAGACATCGTTGCGCACATCTACCTCCTATAAATAGAGATGGAAGGTCAATGGAATTAATCTGAATGCTGCAGTAGAGGTGCTCACGGTGAGGACAGGGAGTTATCTATTGTCTTACTTACGTGTACGCGGACACGTGGTGTGTGTATCAGTAGTGTATGGAAAGCGAAGGTAGGTGATGTTGGCCATCGTATATGACACTAACAACAGGTCAAGGAAGGTTTGTACTTGTAGATTATAAAGCTGCATGTGGTCTGATTGTGGGAAGGCATGTGGTATTTTGTTTTCATGCGGTGTTGGTAAATCTATAAAGTCTTCCAGCTGTCGTTTTGTAAAATTGAATAATTAATTGAGATATGAATGCCAATATTTGGACTAGATAATTTCTTTTTTCCCCCTATAATAAGAATACCCTCTTACATTGTATTTTTAAAATAAATCTATTCTTTACCTCCGGAGTCGCAAATATAATTACAAGCATTCTAAGGGCATGTACAAATTAGACCTGTATATTCTATAAACTATACCATTAATACCGGTATATGCACACATTATCCCCTGGTTGTCTTGTAGGCGAATATTTTACGGTAGCTTTTCACGAATATAGGTTTCCGATTTTCTATAAATTTGAATTAAATTAGAAAAAAAACCATTTACGATTGAGATAACTACATGTGGTATATTCCCAGCTTTGTAGCATGTATATATGTTAAACTTAAATTGCACTGAACATATTTTATAGTTCAAGCTATGTTTGTGGTGTGTGTGTGTGTGTGTGTGTGTGCGTGTGCGTGTGTGTGCGTGTGTGTGTGTGTGTGTACGTGTGTGTGCGCGTGTGTGTGTGTGTGTGTGTATGAGCGCGAGAGCGAGAGAAAGGGAGATATAGAAAGAGAGAATATATGTGTGTGTGAGAGAGATAAATAGGGGGTATATGTGTGTGAGAGAGATAAATAGGGGGTATATGTGTGTGAGAGAGATACATAGGGGGTATATGGATCGAGATACAGCAAGTCAGTGAAAGAGGACGAAAAGAAAATCAGTGCGAGAAAGCCTTTGGGAAGTCTTCTATATACAGTAGCTTTCATTTACCGCATTAAAATGGTTAGAATGATGTTACCCGATATTTCCGTAGTTACATTTCAATGGGTTAACTATTTCCGTGATTGCATTTCAATGTTTTAACTGCATGTACTATCTTAAAGCATTGCAAACTAATTACAATAATAATGTACTTGCTGTCTGAGGATGTCTGACGGTGTTGGACAGCGATATATCAATGACTTTCACTGCAGTGTCCTACATGTGAACACGTTAACACAGCATCCAGTAGGGTGTTAACACCTTGACAATGTCCCAACATGTACATACCGTTCCCCTAACAAAGCACACAGATATTATCTCTGGAGTGCATGATCAGGTTTATCATCCAAGCGTTCTCCTAAAGGATCACAATCGCCGTGTTGAAATGACTCCAAGTCCTGGAAGCGCCACTTCACGCTCGAGTTTACGAACAAGAAAAATCAAACATCCATTAACAAGTCATTCTATTGCAAGCGTCCATTGGGAGCTCAGAGGTTTAACAGACAATATATCTAACCTGTAGTCATCCCACCCATCACCGACATGAATGATGAGTGTTTTGTCACAAAACAGCACTTGCACGGGACAAAGAGCATCAAAGAGATGATATAATGGCAATAGCCTCGTGCTGTCTAGATCCGATATAGTCACTGTATGCAGTCGTAACTTCTACTAAGGATCAACTCTGTGGCATCAGCGCCATGCTACAACTTAGGGGTCTACTGGTCGCCGTCTCGTAATGCAAGAAATATACATATGCGCAGTGTTACATGGAGTCCAGTTTATCTGCATGTTGCAAGTCACATTACATGGCCCGTGTCCATTTGTTGCTGGGGCGTATCTAAATAGAAAACAAAATGTTATACTAGTAATAAATTTTAAACGCCGGGAAGTGAAGTGAGGAGAGCATATAGGCCTACTGTGAGGATTCGATCACCAGTTTCGTTGGGTATCCTTTCAGAAGCTCTCGTATCCACTAAGATACCATAACGCTCTCTTTGCCGATAGCTAATACAATGCAAAGAGAGCGCCGCGTGGTCCTATCTATTAGAGGATGAGAACTTTGTGAATGGATACCCTTATCTATGAGCGTATTCGTTTCAATCATTCGACCAACCTTAGAGTAACGGTCGCGTGATCATATTAGCCAATGAGGGTTTTCGTATCATCATGAGTGTTTGGTCATTGGCAAATTTCAACACTCGATCGTCACCCCAGGGTTGGTCGAATGCTTGAAACGAATACGCTCCTAGGTCATTTTTCAGCGTGATCACATCACTCGGACAGATTTGTTAACGATATAGCAAGAGGAAGTAAAATACCAGATCCTTCTGTTTCCTTGGTAGAAATAACGTTTAAATAACGCGAATGGTGCTATTCTAACTATTTATGCAGTTAAAATGCACAATTGTTGTACACATTCGGATAGGCAGTTACTTAAACTGTAGGCTACCGAAAGCTAACTAAACTTGTATATGTACAGTGACAACAGGTTTGACATTCTCTATCAGAGTGAGTGGATATTGAGTTTAACGTCGCTGCAGGAATCGTTCACCCATTTGCGACGATTCTCTACGAGATGTCAGGATACTAATACAGTAGGTAGTTAGAAGTGAAGTGATTT